>JAOWAN010000049.1:88278-101420 GCA_028566635.1 Lobelia cardinalis
TCACAATACCAAATATTCCCATAACTCGTAAACACCATATAATATAGTAATATATTTTTATATTATTTTATTAATTGGTTCGCGGGTGTTACACTAATTGTCACCCTTCTCTCTTCAATTGAAGACGGTTATGTCTTCTTGTATATTGGAATTATTCTCCATTATCATTACTCCCAATAGTTTGTATTAACTTTTAATGAATACTGTAATTGTAGACGCTAATTTATTCACCTTTTGAAAGGTATGGTATGTACCCTGACATATTTGAAGAGAGAACTCCAGTAAGCAAGCACTAACTATTTTGAGAACTCTATTTGCAATGTTATCATTTTGCTGTTTCTGTTTTTGTACTAAATAACAAAACTTCATGTTTTCGGGTTGACTTGAAGGATAAGTGGAGAAATTTGACAGGAAAATAGTATTTCTTTCTTCGTTAGTCTGTTTGTGTAGAAAATTAGAACTTCTGATTCTCGTCCGACTAGTTGTTTTATAGACCTCTTTTGATGGTTAATGAGATTTGATTGTTTGAGTGGTGACTTGTAAAAGACAACATTGGAAAGTAAGAATCTGAAACTTCACAAGTTGATGGTAATAGTGCTAATTGACTTTGTTATGTAAAAGGTTGTTTAAATCTTGGTTATGCAAATTGATTGGATTTAGAAATCGTTTCGAAATAATTTGCGTGCTTACACGATCTTTGATTTGATGTGAGGCTTTGATTAGGTATATCATTTGCAAAGTTGGTTTGTGAAATGGCGTATTGGTCTTATTAGCACCCGAGTTGATGCAGTCTATTCATAAGAAAGTTAGGGGGTCAAATGTGGAATTACAGCTTGACATGGCTAAGGCTTATGATAGGGCTTCGTGGTTTGGTTTTTCGGAGGTTTGGATAGATATGATTTACCGCTGCATTTCCTCTTATTGATTTTTAGTATTGGTAAATGGCGAGTCAAGTGGTTCCTTCTCCTCCTCAAGGAGGTTAAGGCAGATATCCTCTCTTGCCTAGCCTCTTTATTATTGCTGTGGAGGTGCTAAGTCGAGGACTCAATTATATGCATGCTCACTTTCCCTCATTGGCGTATAGAACCAACTCTGCTGATCCTATGATTTATCATTTATCCTATGCTGATGTAATCATTTTATAATGGGGATAAAAGATCTTTGAGGTGGCACAAAGTTGGTTAATTAAACTCATTGTTAGTGTTTCTCTTGGCAGTTGGTTAATCAAGCTAAGTCTTGTTTAATAACTGGGAAAGGTGGTCTTACAGGATATCAAAAGTATAACCATTAACCTTCCATCATATATATGTATTGTCTGATTTATATTGGGACGAAACTCAAGAGTACTTTTGATCCGGTTATAGGAAAGCTTGGAGCTCGTCTAGAGGCTTGGAGGTAAGCATTTATCAGTTGGTTCTAAGCTTACTTTATTCAAGTCTTGTCTTTAGGCTATTTCTATTTATTATCTCTCTTTGATTGATCCTCCCAAGGGTGTTATTTAGAGTATGAATAGGATTATGACTGATTCCTTTTGGTGATATCGCTAAGGCTTTTGCTATGAAGTTATGGTGGCACCTTCGGGCCACTAACTCCATTTTGGCTTTGTTTGTGTAAGCTAAATATTGTGGTCGTATTCATCCTACAGATGCAACTCTTAGGAGTGGTTCTTATCATGTCTGGAAACGTATGATTAATGTGAAAGACTTGGCGGAGTTTAGGATTTGTTGGAGAGTGGGCCGTGGTATGATTTTGGTCAATGAGAATTGACTTAATGGTACCCGAATGTCTCATATGCAAGAGTATGCATATTCCATTCTCTGTTTGAGAACTCGCTCCCTCAAGGAGATTTTATATGCAACAATTCTTCCTTTCTCTTATTCAGCAGAATAATATTCTTATCTCTAAAAAGGAGGATTGCATTTTTGAAGCCCTGCATCCTTAGGTAAATTCTCCATTAACTCTGCATGGACGAAGGGTAGGAGGAAGGGTGCGGACTCGTAGCATAATGTATTCGGATTGTTTTGCATCAGCATATTTCGCTAAAGATTTCAGTGTTTCTCTGGAAGGTTCTTCACAATGGCATTCCAGTGGATACTAAAATTTAGCGGAAAAGTATTAATCTTGCTTCTAGATGTTCTTGTTTTAGGCATAGTACCTTTGAGTCGATCCGTCATCTGTTGATTCATCGAGAGTTTGCTATGTTTATTTGGGACTTTTTTTTTTTTGCTAAATTGCTTGGCATTCAGTTTGGTCGATCTAATGTGAATCAACTTCTGTGTGGCTGGTGATTTGGTATGCCTTCTAAGCCATTATTTCGACTCTTATTTATTGGGAAATTTGGAAGCAGCGTAATAATTGCGCCGGTTTTGAAGGAGTATGAGTGGAGTTCTGGCAGTTGAAAATACTAAGAAGCTTACTGATATTGCTTTGGATTTTTCTTGCCAATTTGATCTCTCTTCTTTTGATTCTCATATTATGGATTTTCCTTTTTAGCATCAAGACAGATTCCCCGGTTGTTCATTAGTTAAAGTTGGTCTCCTGGGTTTCTCCTCGGATCAGTAGTTTCAAACTTAATACAAATGGGGCTTCTAGAGGTAACCCTGTATTTTTAGGGAAAGTAATATGGTAGCACATGGTTTAGCAAACTATGCAGTTGATGTTGGAAAGCGAGGTTTTCACATTGGTGGGTGAATGAGCATTTTATTCCACATTGAGTTTTTGTCAATGGAAATGTCCCATATGGGTGTGGAGATAAAATTTGAAGACACTTTATATGTGAAGTAGCATATAGTAAAATTTAAATTGTCTAAATTACATTATACCACTTCTCACCCGTTCGCGCAATCATGTGCGCTCGGGTGCCCGCACCTGTGGACACGAATGCCGAATTAAAATTTTAAGGCCTGATTAATGGCAGAGTGATTACAAATTTGAGGAGCAAAAATTTTGAGAAATGATTGTCTGGTATCCTCAAAGCACATACGTTGAGGGGATCAATTTGTTTTAAGGAAAATATTTACGAACGGTATTATTTATTTTGAGGTTAGGCTCGCCGGCGAGTAAATTATTTTCACGAAGTCTCAATTAATTGACATTATTTAATTTTTTTTGTAAAGCATTTATTGAATTATGTAACTCAATCTTGATATTTATCTTATATTTTCCTAAGTCTCGAGAAATACGTGTTCCGAAGACATAGTCTTACTATGTGTGTGAAAGTGTTTATGCATGTATATGTTGTGTGTATATGGGGTGCATTAGAACAAGATCATCTCTAGTTTGAACATTTTTTGGAGCCAATGGAGCGAGCGGCACTGACCGATGTCACGTCGCTCCAGCAGATGATCCAACGACAACGCGTTGCTTAATGGTTAAATCTTGATGTTATCCCATAAGCACTTATAATCGTCAAAGATCTTATTTGCGGCCGACGTGGCAGTAATCCTTGCCTCTCGCTCCAATGCTCTTGCTTCAAACAACTCATACCAACGGTGCTGAATACCATGAGGACGCATGTGTGAAAGTGTGTTTATGAGTGTGTGTGTGTGTGTGTGTGTGTGTGTGTGTGTGTGTGTGAATATGTAAATGTGTGTACATATTTGTGTATGATGATTATTTTGTAAATAACATTATCAAGAGAGATATTTTGTAAAATATACATTATAGTTGGAATAACAATTCATCCGCGATGGAATTCACTTTAATTGTATTGGGTCTTAAAATTATGATTCAATTCCAAATCTATCGTAAATCATAGCATCTAAATAATTGATTTTCAATTTCATGCTCCAATTCCAGCTCCATGCATAAAATGAGGCTCCCAAACACACCATGAACGGTAAAAAGAGTATTAGTAAAATGAACATTAGTAGTTATAAAGAGAAGAAATTTTTCAAAAGAAATTTTTTGGTACATAGGATCAATCATTAATCATGATAGAGAGAGTTGAGCGGATGTCGATCACAGATTAAATTTGAGTTTGATGAAATGGGAGAATACATATGGAGTATTGTATGGTCGATATATGACAGTTGTTAGGCATGCATTGTTGTTCAAAACTGAATATTGGACGGTGTTAGACTGCTAAGAAGGAACATGCCAACAACACTTGAAAATAGCTCATATAGTAGAGAAAATGAGAGAGAGTCGCATAAGATGGATTGATCATATATAATGTAGGTCTCTTAGTGCTTCAACTAGAAAGTGCAATAATGTTTATCTTAATTAAGTTAGGGTAGGGGTAGGAGTAGGAGTAGGCCAAATTTAACATGAACCTTGGAAATATAAAAATACATGAAAAATTGTGATCTATATGATGATTTGGCATAAGATTGCATGAATTGATGAAAAATAATTCATGTCGTCAATTCCAAGTGATTGAGATTAATGCTTTCTTATTGTTGTTGTTATTGTTGTATTTATTAAAACAAGTACAAATCTATATACATTTGTTTTCTAACAAATATTTGTTTTTATCTTTACACTCTTTTTATTCTTTTCACACTTTTTTCTTTCTTCCCCTCCCCTTCTTCCCTTCTCTTTTTATTCTTTTCTCTCTTATCCTTTTTTTTTTTGAGACTTTTGGACTATTGATGGTTCATCTTAGCCGACCCCAACTAGTTTGGGATAAAGGCTTTGTTGTTGTTGTTGTTGTTGTTGTATCTTTAAATCTAGGTGTCAAATAAGAAGGGTTTTTGAAATTCTAACCAGGTAAGCGAGATTGGCATTAGTGATTAGGATATAACTATAATAGTGACACAGAATATGCATTTTTATATGGATATAACTATTAGATATATGCTCATATTCGTAATAATTAGGTGATAAACCAAGTAGCAAATAGTTATAAGGAGAATATTTTGCACATTTATTGTATAAATGTAATCTGTTATGCCTTTAAGGATTAGATGACTTACCATGTATAATAGTAGTGATCGTGTTTTAATACTTCCTGAAGTCCCCTTTAGCATAAGTTGTAATATCATTAGATTTAGATCAAGTTTAATCATCTTCCAATGAGATTTGGCCAATTTAGAGCCTTCCTTTACTCTTTAGTAGACATCGTTACCTCCCATATGTTAAAAATCATCAATACTTCGTCGCCTAGAAGACGGTAGCACGAGAATTTTGCCTAAACAACTTTATAAATTGTCTATGTACTTTATTCGATTTTACACATGGTCATCAATCTTAAAAAGTTGATATGACCTTACAAGTACATGGATAGTTGATTTAATCAATCTCCTTGTCAGTCCAGTTGTAGCCACAAGACATATCATATGCTTTTTAAGATCGGAGCAATATAAGAAGCTAGAAAAGAGATATGTGAAAATGGGTTTAATAAAATACAACTTGACTTTTATTAATTTATCAAGCACTATCTTTCACCGTTAATCAATCACTAGGTTTCATCCATTTGTAGCCGCATGACATATCATATGCCTTTTAATCAGGGGCAATATAACAAGCTAAAAAAGAGAGATGGAAAAACGGATTTAATAAAATACAACTTGACTTTTATTGATTTAACAAACGCCAAAGCTACGAATAATGAAGAGAAAATATGGCTCTAACAGAAGCCATATTTGTTGGTGTCTCTAACAGAAAATATGACTCAAATGCAATGAGTTATTACAAATGAGAAACATACTTGAAGGATTTGCAACGGTATAAGAAATTTCATAACGGGCCTAACTCCACAAGCACAATTTGCAATCATTTTCTTACGCGACTCTTAAAATTTTTTTTATTCGGAGAAGAGATAAGATAAGAAAAGATATAGATAGATGGAATGGATGATTAATAGAGAAGAGTTTGATAGGGTTGAATTAAACAGAGGAGATGGGGGATATAAGACTATAAATCTCGTTTTGTTGCAAAGAGATGATGTATTACCCATTTTACTCTCACCCTAGTTTATGTGGTGAGGCACATAATGGCCAAAAGGGATAGAACCTAAGGTTAGAATAACGAGGAGATCGATTACAATCACCTTGGGTGTACTTGTACTATCCATATCCACTTCCTAAGATCAGATACCATTTGGAGAATCTGATAAAGTACACGAAACGTTTATGAGTTTTCCCTTTTGCCTATATTAAGTACGAATCCGTTTGGAAAAGAATTTGAATCCCATACATGCTTTCATTTGTCCTCATATCCCATATAAAAACTCCCATATCTCCCTCCCCTCATCCATGTCTCCACTATACCCTCGTTTCAACATGTATTGTCTTCATATCTCCTTTCCTTCCCCTAATTCATCTTTAAATTCATCTATTCCCCGTATGCAATATATATAGGTACTCAAACCTTAGTTTCCTAGGTTTGCCTCTATCCGACCATACATTCTTCTTCCTCTTACCATTTCGTGCCATAACCTTCCCAAAGCTCTCTTTCTCTAGATCTGCCTCTATGTTCATCTAATACATTTACACTTTCCTATAATCTTTCTTCTAGTTGTTCGCGATAATTTTTCATCTCACCTTTGTGGGCCATGCCGCCAATTGTCTTCGTAAATGGGGCAATATGGATTGGGTAAACGTAATTTTACGATTGGAAGAAGTTCTAATATATAATTGATATATGAGAAGCCTCAATAAATGATGTATCCAACCATCGCCAACGTACTAACCCTAGAAATTCATACTCATTCATTTGTGTATTGCCCCTTTGTATTGCTCATTCAAGGACAAACCTTTTTTGAGAGCAACTTATCATTTAAGATGTTTATAAAAAGAACATAATAAAATTAGTTAAATATTTTATTTTAACTAACGTGCACAAATATTTTCCTTGCTCCTTTGCAGATCCTCCCACATCTCCCTCCTTCCAACCCGACTTGCATGTGGATCTTGCTTCTTTCCCTACATTCAATCACTATTCATGTCTCCTCCTCACATGTATTATCAAATCTCTACGGATTATGTAAAGTAATTTTAATATTAGGTGGAGTCGTAATAGTATAACTATAGTTGAATAAGTTCAAAAAAATGTTGTACGCAACCACTGTCATAACTAACTCCACAAATATATACTTTATTGACATGTGTGTTGGTTATCCTTTAAAAAGAGTTACTTTTCAGAGCAACATGTTAAGATATTTTATGCGATATGTAATTAGATTAAGAGCCCTGGGTCTATTCGTTAGCTCTTCATCCTGGCTCCTGTGATACACATCCTGCGATTTACCTCCTCCACGTTGACTCAGGACAGGGTCGGTGGGGAACTGTCTGGGTTGCAGTCTCAATTTTTTTTTTTATGTTGAATTATATACTCATTACATTTAAAATTGAAGGGAGGGGGGGTGAAATTTGGTAGAAAGAGGATAAATGAAAGGGAAAGTGGAGCAACTATTCCACGGATCCATTCCAACATAACGAAAATGTAACGAATGACTAACGAATTTTTGAGCATAAAGTGTGTAACTTTGAGAATAAAATAATTTTGGCATCCGGACAGGTGAATTCGCAAACCTGAGGGAGGGAGGTGGCAATGACCCGAAACATAGGTGAGCCAAGCCAATTTCCTGTCTCGTTTACCAAAAGCTTTTTAAAAGAAAAGTAAGAGCAAAGAGAACAAAAAAAAAATAAATAAATAAATAAATAATACAAGAGAAGAGAAGAGAAGTGAAGAGAGGAGAGGAGAGATTATAAAAATGGTTGGAACGATGATGAAGGAGGTGGGGAGGGTGGTGAATGGATTGACGCTGGTGGCTAAAGAGGCTGTGAAACCACAACGGACGACGACCCTCCAATCCCTAATCAAGAGAGCCCTCCTCTCCGCCACCGACCTATCCGGCCTCACCAAAGGCCAGCTAATTCGCCATTTCCCCAATTCCGACCAATCTAGTAGTAGTAGTAGTAGTAGTAGTAGGAAGAATGGAGGAAGAGTGGTTTTTTTCAATAAAGAGGCGGCAGCTGCCGATGAGTTTTCATCCGATACATCCTCTCATCTTGAGGGAGGAGGAGGAGTTTCAGATACTACGGTGACAGTGGAAGATGATGTCGTCGTCTTTAGTTCTCCTGCATCACCTTCCCCAACCCCAATGACAGAGGAGGATATTCCCACTTCCACCAATATTGTTTCCCCAATGGCAACGGAGGAGGATATTACTGCACAGCCGCCCCCTCCACCTCCACCATTGGTTAAGCAGAATCGAAGGAAGCCCAGAGAGAGAAGAGTTCCTTCCACCCCTTTCTCCCGTGCCCTTGGGTGAGTTTCCAGTTTCTTCTCTCCTCTCCTCTCCTCTCCTCTCTTGTGACCATATCTTTGATTCTTTTCCACTACCAAATGCCAACCGTCACTTAGTTGTTCACCGTAGAAATATGCTCCTATAGATTAGAGAGTCCCATTTCTTCTTGCTTACACACCTAGTACTAGTACTAATATGTTGAGACATATTGACAATACTTCCATTCGACATTATACTGTTCAATTGATCCCCAGCTTATGTTTGTAAGGTTTGCCGGCCTAGGAGCTGGTCTTGCCTGGGGAACACTTCAGGAATCCGCTAAGAGGCTTGTCTTTGGCACCCCACAAGACAAGCAATCTGCAGTATCTCCCTTTCTATCCGAAAAAAATGCAGAACGCTTGGCCCTTGCTTTATGTAGAATGCGTGGCGCTGCACTGAAATTAGGACAGATGTTGAGTATTCAAGATGAATCTCTTGTACCTGCTCCAGTATGTTCCTCCTTTATTTTTTTGAAGTTTTCATTGGGACAGCTTCTTTGCTTTTAATGCTAAGTTCTTTAGGTCCTAGTTTAATATTGTAAATCATTCGTATTTTGAGTTTTTCTGTTTTTCTTTTTTTAGGTCCATTGTATACCCTATGTAATGTTTGGTAGATCAGAAAAATGGAGGGGTGGAAAATTGGAGGGGTTCATTTGTTTTTCCTTGTTTGGTAAGAGGGAAAGTTGGAGGGGCGCAGAAGTGACTCTCACCCCCCCTACCCCCCAAATTGGGATGAAAGGTAGGAGGAAAAGTGAACTAAGTGCAAAGTCTGAAGTACTCTTTAAGTCTACTTTCAAAATACAATATTACTCCATAATGCATTTAAAAGGTACAACGTAGGTAGCTGTTTAAATGAGAACCTAATTATCTGCCAACTCTACGAACCACGTGAATCCATCTAATTGATTTTGATGGATTCGTAGCTTAATATTGATAGATCATAGTTGATTTTGATGGATCATAATGTTATTTTAACTAATACTGTTATCCAACAAATTGATTGTGATGGATCACGGCTGATTTTAACTATGATCCATCAAAATCAATTCGATGGATCTATGTGGTTCACAAATTATTTAGGTTCACTTTTGAATAAGCCCCATACGACATATATATATATATATATATATCAATTCCTCCCGTTCCCTTTTTGTACCAAACTAATGAAAATGAAACCTTCCCATTTCCTCATGTTCCAAGTGAAATACACTTTCCTCCCCCCAGGAGGATAATTCTCATTTTTTAACCTCTATTTTTCCAAAGCTCCTATAGAACTGTTTGCATTGAAAATATCAACCGGCAATGATCCTCTTTGGCCGAAATCTGTTATAGATTGTGCTTGGCGGTGCCGCTATTTTTAATATTGAAAATTGGGAAGTTAGTTAAGATCTTGCCAATTAACACCAACTGACCCCAATCCCCGAACATACTGGGATTCTTGAGTGTAGGCGGCCTAGAATGGCTTTTGGGCATTACCTAACTTCGAAGGCGAGTGGGAGAGGGCAGGGTTCTCTCTTTGAATTCATCCAATTGAGTCTAAGAATCTCTGAATCTCAATGCAAGGCTATGGGAGCTATTCTACTGGAATCGGTCCGTAGACTTAGCTCAAATTCTCAAAGCGATGAACCTCCTTTCCTTCGTGAGGCTTTGGAGCATTATAACTCTCTGGTACTTGCTGATTTTCAAAGCATTACTATTCCTGAGTGCAGGTTCAGTGCTTCATGCAATGTCGGATGAGAAAGATATGCAAAAGATGGGGGTTGCGAAGTGCGTCACTACTCTTTCTTACTCTATTATCTTTGATGGTGTGCCCGGTGACATTATTAAACCTTGACCAAAAGAGGGAATGAAGGGATAGGAATAGGAATTATAGTACCATTGGAACATGTCTTTGATTCCAGGCAACTCACCTAAATAAGGATTTTAAAGAAACACAACTCGACCGCTTTAGACAATTATGCACTAAAAAGGATAGGTTGGACAAAGATCTAAAAGTACGAAGAGGTGTAAAAGGTGTTGCAATACAAATATCTGTACATCTTAAGGTACCTTCCGATTCATACCCAACTAGAACGCTCTTAGGGTAGCATGTTGTAGCCTGTTTTTGGAGTATTTAGACCCGAAGGAGTTAAGAAAAACTTAGTCTAGGCAAGGTTAATCAGTTCATAAAGCTCGTAGCACATGTGATGATGTTGATTGGATTGAAGAAGAATAATTTGTCTCTGGATGAGGTCTTTTGCGATTCAAAATAAACAAGTACCGGAAAAGCAAACTAGACATGAACGAAGAACCTCTTGCCATGGTGATCAAAAGCAGACCCTTAGATATCCTTGTTGTCCTTGTGCGAAGTGAGGCAGAAATATTGCACGACCTCGTAATAGATTGAATGATTGTTTCTTGCTATCGATTCTATATTTCTTTTGATAGAAAAAAAGAAATTATATTAGAATGATTGAATGAAGATGATATTACCAAGAGGTGGAGTGGAGATCCACCAAAAACATCAAAATTCAAGATGGCTAACTAACAAAAAAATCAGGGCTAAAGCTATAATGAGCAAAGAGCGGCTCTTCAATCCCCAACCAAGTCCACTAAAGGTAAGCTTGCAAAAGCTCCCAAACATTGCGCCTAAAGAGGTGCGAAAAGAAATCTTCTCCCAAAGAACGGAAGATGTAAGTCATGATTCAAGATCTAGGAATTCAAATGTTCTATAACATCTGAACACTCCATAGCTCCACAAAATCCTAGCACCTTAGCCCCACCAAAACCCTTGTATCTAATCAAGCACATCCAGTGAATTGTATGAGGGATGCAACCATATTCCTCTCACTGCAAATAAAGAGCTCCAAAGATGCCATGCAAGGGCAAAGTAGGAACCAATGATCATGAGTTTCAGTACTCCTCCAACGCATAACACTCATCTGGAGATAAAGCCTTAAACGGGTGCCGCCATTGCCTCCAAACATTGACTTCGAAGAGGAAATGCAATCTGAATAAGGAACTTCAAATGACAGAGTAAAGACCTGAAGATTTTAGAAGCCAAATTTGCAACATCGATGGACTCCCAATCATTGAAGTTCTCCGGGAAATGAAAACCCCAAGAGAAATGATCCTCTTCCCTCACCAAGAAAGAAGAAATGGGAGCATCACGAGCTTTCCGAAAGACAATCCTATTGGTTACGTTTCAGTCTAGATGCACCAAAGTATTGCATAGTTAACACAGTTCCAGATCTTCTCCTTTTTTTTTTCCTTCTCTAAAACCTACCTATATGTGAGCCTGCTGTTGAATCCGCAATTGAACAGGTTGACAAAATATAGTAGTATTTAAGATCGTCTCCAGAGGGAAGGTTGTCAATTACTAGCTGAAGCTATTTTCAGTTGTTTAGAAGTTTGATTAAAGTGGATTGGGTAATAATTCAAAATTTCACAAACAAATTATGAAATATCAAGAATTAAACAACTAGGAACTAGGATTTCATCAATTGCTTTCCACGGCATTACAAGTGTGATGATCAAACTTCGAATTACAATTGATTTGCAAAATAGAGTTTCGAAAGTATGCATGTTCTCTCCCAAGTAACATACACTTGTCTAAATTATTTCATCGTAGTCACTCCCATGATCAAAGACCAAAAGTTAAACCCATTAGTTTCTGTAGATTGAGAATGAATCTTATGCAAGCATTATTAATATCCCTATTAAGCAAGACAAACACAAGATTACTAGTTTCATGAAAACACCATCAATCAATTGCAAAACATAATCACCATAAAACAACAATAAACTATATCCCTATTCCTAGAAGAGAAATTAGTTACTCATGATTGAAATTAAAAATAGGGAGTTGATAGAAGAGAAACTTATACTTGCATTAAAATTGAGAATTGAAGTTTACAATACTTGTCTATGATGGGGCACAAGATCAACAATTATCCACTCCGTCAATAGTTTTCAATTCGTTCGAACAAGATAAGGAGGATGAAGAACTGTAAAAAAAAAAAAAAAAACTGACTAATATTCCTCTAAAAACGGTTATCTCATCCCTTTTTGCCAGCAGAAGAGAATAATACACGTTTCAGCAAAACTGATCTTTTCTTTTTGAATTTTACAATTACACCCCTATGCTTCCAGAAATTGCACTTTGCTCCCTTCAATTCTTCATGAATCTTCATTTCTTCCTTTGAATCTCTTTCCTTTTGCAACATTGACGGATTTTGCTAAAAACACCTCCAAAGTTAATACAGTTTCTACAAAATAAACAAAAATAAAGAAAACATCAATAATAAATATAATAAGAAGTAGACTAAAAAAATACTCAAGGACATGGCATTAAAGTGTTAATGAGGAAAATTTTTCTATAAAACGTATGTAAAATAACCACGCAACACCTGCAAATCCTCCACGGTGAAGACTCTGTATGCTCTGCCCAAAGGCATCCTAACAAAAGCCACGACATATAACAATGAAGAATAGTTGCAGGCTAAACAAATATCAACTCAACGCCGTTCTAGATTTTGTCATTCCCAGCAATTATTTGTGTCAAGTTTCACGGTGCTTTGGCAATGCATGGCGAGGTTTGGATTAGTCCCCGTTCGTCAGAGGATGGTGCATGATCAGATACTTTGGGTTTGGAAGAGAGAAGGATGCTCAAATCTTGTGGTCGTGTGTTGTGTTGAGTTTTCTGTGTGTATATGGCTCTAAAGAGTTCTCATATCTTCTGTGGTCAGATGCTGCTTGTTCCTCTCTTGTAGAATATCAGGCTGAACTTTGGGCTGGGATTTTGGGGCTTTGTGAAGGCTGGCCCCGGGAGATCTAATGCGGGTCTAGAGAATAGTCCTGTTTTAGTGGGGGGGGGGGGGGGGGGGGGGGGGGGGGGGGGGTGGGGGGGGGGGGGGGGGTGGGGGGGGGGG
>JAOWAN010000049.1:101430-141623 GCA_028566635.1 Lobelia cardinalis
AGTTCCCCCCCCCCACCCCCTTTTTTTTCCCCCTTTTTGGTAGAAGATGAATTTCATTAGAAAGGGAAAATATAGTATAAAGAAGGCGGACAATATATCCTCCTAAAATAATAGAAAGTAGCTCTCTAATTCCTACTTAAACCTCCTTAAGACAAACATTGGAAGGGCCCAAACTCCTCGCCACCGTAATTGAAGATTAAAAATCCTCTCCCACAAAAGTGAAAGAGGTAGGACACGATCTCTGAAAGTTTGAGAATTCCGCTCAATCCAAATTTTCCACTACAACTACACATCCTTAAAGCAAAGAAGCATCTCTCTCTCTCGACTGAAAACCGCATGTTCAATCATGCATAACTCTTCCGCTTTCTGGGGCATAATACACACCTCTCCTTGAACTGCAAACAACATACACTAATAAAGGTGCTCAGCCAAAGGATAATGCATAAACAACTGCTCATAAGACTCACTTGCACCCATAAACATAACATACAAGTCTCGGAGAGATAGCTCTCTTTGGGCACAACTATTGGTTCTGATCTTTAGTAATCAACAGGTTGAGCGCCACCGACCAAGGAAAGACTTCATTCTTAAATGGAACCTTGGGACTTCCACATGAAGTTGTAAAGAGGAAAGTCAAACTGGAAGATGTTTAACGAAAGATTTGACCGAAAAAATCTGAACTAGAAAAAGATAATTGAACGGTGGGGATGATAAACCGAAGGCTGGAATGAAATAGCTGATTGAGCAAATTGCAAGAGAAATGAACTTTCTATCATTAAGATTCCAAACAAAGTGAAAATCCCAAGAGATTTGACCGATTTCCGGAACAAGAAAAGCTGAAATAGGAGCATTATGAACCTTCAAAAGTCAAAACAAACGAGGAAAAGATACCTTCTGGTCCCCTATTCAGTAGTCACCCCAAAATCAAACCCGATTCTCAATACCAGCCTCGAACGAGATACGAGGATGAAAAAGAAAAAGACAGCTATGGATGAACTCTGAGGGACTCACATGTGAGGAGAGATCTGCAGATGCATTCTACATCCCGATGTGTACCGAACTTGATTATACCCCTATGCCAGAGAGAATGATGCTCGAAAGGAAGATGCCAAATCCATCTAGCTAATGAGGAAATATTTTTGAAAACTTGATTACCAATACCTAAATCCCCTTACTCCTAAGGCCTACAAACCTTCTCCCAATCCACCAAGCAGTCCTTACTATCCTCCCCAAACCGGCTACATAGAAAGCGATGCATAATCCCT
Source organism: Lobelia cardinalis (assembly GCA_028566635.1). Classification (NCBI taxonomy): domain Eukaryota; kingdom Viridiplantae; phylum Streptophyta; class Magnoliopsida; order Asterales; family Campanulaceae; genus Lobelia; species Lobelia cardinalis. The sequence continues at coordinate 102,696 of JAOWAN010000049.1, forward strand.
CCTAACCTATCCGCCACCAGTACATGTATTTTGATGAGAGACTTACAATTAAGAGGAATGCTAGACAAACGTGATCAGTGAAAGTGACCCACCCTTATAATGAAAAGTAAGCTCCTTTGCACCCATCTAACTGCATAGACACCTTAGTAATAATCTAACAACTTAGACACCTTTTATAACCAAGTCCCAAAACCTAGCACCGCGAGGATTCCCTCATAAAGGGAGACCAAGATTGGAGAAAGGATACTCCTTTAGTGAACAGCCCGCGAGAGAAGTAGAGGAACTCCCCTTTGACATTAACAAAAATTCGAATGACAGTGAGAACGTTCTTAAGTTTACCAACCCCCTCTGATAAGAAAGTCATTGCGTCATCCACCAACCAAACAACCCTCCGAAAGGTCCCTCTCGTGCTCCTTAAAAGAAGTCTATTAAGGACATCCCCCACTAAAGTGAATAGAAAATGAGATAGGGGATCCCCTTACCGAAGACCTCTACAAGCTTGAAACTACTCCTTGGGCTCCCGTTAACCATAATAGAAAGTGAAGCAGGTAGAAGACAACCCAAGATCTATCTATGCCACCTAGAACTGAAACATTTCCTCTTCATCACCAGAACCAGAAACCGCCTATTAACCTGATGAATTTTCAAAATCCAAATTGAAGGATTAAACCTTTCCTCCCCCTTCGCTTGAGATCATCAACGACCTCATTAGTCCGTCTATGCTTTTAGGCTCTTTTATTTTGTGTTCCCTGTTCATATTCCTTCTTCGGCATTGTTAGTGGCTTCTTGTATTTCTTTCCTCCTTCGAATATTTTTCTTACTCTATTCAAACAATAATGGGATTTAAGAAAAAGCTTATATGAATCGGGCACCAAAGAAAAATACCAATTATCACATGTTATAAAAAGGGGGAAAGTAGATGAACCTTAAAAGAAACACAGGAAACCATAAAAGAGACTGACATTGTAAGGTTTAACCAAAATTGCTTTATGAGCAATATACGTAGAAGGGATCTTCGTTAAGAGAGGAATAAGAGATTGGATCAACTCCCTTGTTGGGTTTTCTGAAGAAAGAGAAAAAGCTTGCTTATCTTGAGGACGTGGTCTTTAGTTATGGATACGATAAAGTAAAAATTGTGAATGTATATATAACATATCTCTTCCTTTAAGTAGTAATGACAGTGGGCCGGGGTACTTGGGAAACCCGTTTGTAATAGGATCGGAATGAGAAATGGATAAATAGGAATTGGAATGCATTTTTATTTTCCAGGAATTGGGAAGACCATGCCCTATATGTATTCCCTTGGGCACGTGGAGTGCATTTTTTTAATTAAATGTATTTTGAAAATTGCGGGAATGGAGAGAATTGGGTGGAATGTGGAAAGAATTTGAGGTAAAAAAATGGGGGAGGGGGAATGTGTAAAATAGATTATTGATTAGACACATAAGTGTCGCATCAATTGATATTTTTTACACTAAATATAATATTTATATTCCTTACTAATTTATTTTTAAACTAGTAAATATGTAAGGTCAGTTACCTTTCCGAGAAATATGAAATATTTTTTCTGACACCTCGTATTATGAGCGGTTGGTAGAGAGTATTAAAAGAATATGCTTGTAATTTGCAATTGTAAAGGTAATTTTGATGATGATTTTGATTTCTGTATCTGAGTAGTTTTTATCAAAAAAATAGTTGATATAGTATGTTACATTTAATGACTAATTTTAGTTTGGTGTTGAATAGTAATTTAGTCCTATAAAAGTTTTATATGTGGGATCAAGTGGGATAGGAATGGGAGGTTCTCCGAGGTCACCTAGGCTCGAGACATGCCTCCTATCGTATCGTGCTTTCCTCCCTGCCAATGTAAAAATGAGATGGGATTGATTTTAATTTTCCATAACAGGAATGGGAGGGAAGTGAGAATGAAAAAAATTTAACACCATCCCATCCCACCCCATTGCCTTCACTACCTTAAAGGAAGACATTTTCACACATTTCTTCTCTCTCTCTAGTCAGATTTGAAAATATTGAAAGGCGTTCACCCATTCAGATTACCAAAACATCATTTCTCTGCTCAAATTCTTACTGAAACCAGCAAAATGATTCATTCTTCCATATTAAAAAGATGTTAACCAGTGGCTGACAAAAATGCTGCCGGAGAAGGTCGAAATCGACTGCCACTTAAAATATGAGCATTATACCTTTTTGTTGTTTTTCATTTTTGTTGTTTTGGGTTGATTCTGTTTAACTACGTAAACTCTTATGGCTATGCCCTCGTAGATCTTGGCTGCTCTAGATATTGTTCGCCAAGGTGCAGATGTGATGCCAAAAGGTCAACTTAATCAAGTATTGGAACGAGAACTAGGTCCTGAGTGGTCATCTATGTTGACGAGCTTTGATTATGAACCAATGGCTGCTGCAAGTATAGGCCAGGTGATTCAGCTAAAAATATCTTGATTGATCATTTAGTTTTTGCTCTTCAATTATTTTACCGATATCTGATTGTCTATCTCTTTATTGCCTCTAAGACATATTATTGGGGTATAAGCATTTTTTAGTTGTTTTTGCTAGATTATTGGTTAGATTATCCTTTTCATCAGTGATGTTTTTGTTACGTACAGCACAATTGCTTCAATCAGCAAGAACTGTGGTTTTGCATGAATTGTAAGTTTACTTCTAAGAAGATTGAGAAAGAAAATTTAGGAGTCATAGTCCAGAATCCAGATAAGGAAATCAAAGAAAGATGATGGAAAGTGTAGTCTCAAAGATATGAAATAGTTTACTTGTAGGCATGGTTATTAAAGGGGAAAGTTGGTTGAGAGGTCAATTTTGGAGGTGGAAGGCGATGGAGGGAGGCGGGTGATGAATAGACATACAAGGATAAAATAAGGAAATATTAAATCAATAAATATGCTCTATTTCAATTTTATACCCAAGAAACCCTAGAAAGATACCAAAAAATATCTTGAAGCTCCCCAAATCTGAAAATCAACTCAAGGAAGTTGTAAATGTCTGAGCCAAAAAAATGATCTTAGGGTTGCCGGCTACAACGACTCTTCCAGCGATCGCGAAGCTTAAAGGCGCATATACGAGGAGACAACATATATCCCTTGGATTGAGAAAAATGCATATGTACGAGGCCAGATCTGACTAAAACCCTCTCCGATCTGGCTGGAATCTTCTATTCCTGGCCGGAATCTTTCAGGTTGAAATCATTTAGATCTTGCCGGAACCAGTGCGTGGAGACACAATGGACCTCCGCCTCTTAGCGCCTTCTGAGTTTTGCCTCACGCAGTCAAGGCTTCCGCTTTTAATAACTATGCTTGTTAGAAGCATAATCGTAAAGAAACATAATACTCCCTCCGTCCTAAAAATTATCTTCCCATTTTGATTTTTTTGATCAACTAAATTCAACTTTGACTGAATATTTAAAAAGTCGGATTAATTTTATAGAATTATAAAAATAGTTATTGAAACATTAGGGTAAAAACAATTCCGCCCCCCAAAGTATCCGTCATAACCCACTCCGCCCCCCAGCAGCAAACCTGTACCATTCCGCCCCCCAAATGGAAAACTAGACCCAATCCGCCCCCTAGCCTCACCCGTGTTGAGGTTTCGGTGTAAATACTGACACGTGGACAACACGTGAGGGGTAAAATTGGTACTTCAATCTTCATCAACAACAGCCAACGACAAATGCAGAAACCAGTGATATATCCGGCATGAAGAAAAAAGAAGGAAGAAGAAGAAGCCGGGGCTCAATTCCTTCCTGTCGTCAACATCTCCGGCATCTCTCAACCTTCGATCCCAGATTCCAGATCCCTGTACACAACCCCCCTCCCCTCTCGTCATTAATAATTTTTTTCTTGTATCAAAAAAAAAAAGAGAGAGAGAAAGAAGACAAAAATAAAAACATCACCAGAAAACCCCGTTGAGAACAGAAGAGCGTGGAACTCAAATTCATAATGGGAAAATGGAGAATCCAAAATTCTTACTCGTGATAATCCTAAAAGAACAATTCTTACAATGCAGTATTCAAGTTTCTCCTAATTATAAGAATTGCCTGCTTCTGCAAACCAACTCCAGCCGTCCACAAACATTGTGTGATCACACTAAAAGCCTCCTAAAGTCATACCGACAGAGAGTTCAAAACCCAAAAATCACAAATCTCAAAAGCTTAAGAAAAGCAAATTGCTTTACCTTCACAACAAAAAAAAAACCCTTTTCTTCAAATAAAACCCAGTCCACAAAACCTTCAAAAGGAGGACGGAGGCGAAGGTTGTCATGGTGGGTAAGTGGCTACGGTCGGTGAGGGAAAGAAGTGGGTTTCGGCTGGGCTTAAAACTGAGAGGGAGAAGGGAGGGAGACGAGAGGATGAAGGGGAGAAGAAGGGGGAAGCGAGGCCGGATTTAATGGTGAGGAAGAAGCACGATGGGGACGCTTGTGATGGAAGGTGGGGGCTGCCACATTTAATGGCAGGTTGGGAGCCGGGCAGCCGGTGTTAGGGAGGAGATTGGTCGGATGTAGGTGAAGGGGATGGGTAGAGGTTAGGTAAAAGCAATCGGTTTCTATGAAGGATGGAGGGAGGAGGTGGGTTTGTTGGTGGGAGGTGGTGATTAGGTGGGGCGGCTTTTTTTGGTGGAGGCGATGGGTGAAGATGGGCTGCCGGATTCTATGGAGGTGAGGTTGAGGGCCGTGAAGTAAAGAGACGGGATAAGGGAAGAGAGAGCGACAGGTTTAAAGGGGTGGATTAAGTCGTGAATTAGGTTGAAGGAGGCTACCCAGTCAACAAATTAGTTGAGTAGACGATTTTACCCCTTTCAAATCGCAAACATACTAATGTTAAACCGAAATGGCCACCCGATTTCGATCTGGGGGCGGATTGGGTCAAGTTTTCCATTTGGGGGGGCGGAATGGTACAAGTTTGCTCCTGGGGAGCGGACTGGGTTATGACAGATACTTTGGGGGGCGGATTTTTTTTTCCTGAAACATTAGTTAAACGCAATCAACATTTATTTTTATAATTCATAGTTTTAAGTAAATTTGTGTAAAAATTTCGTCAAAGTTGAATGTAGATGACCAAGAAAAGTCAAATGAGAAGATTTTCTTGGGATGGAGGGCGTGCAGTGAAAAAGAATTAGAGATCTTACCGCTTAGTGTAGAATTTGCTAAATTGAGGTGAACTCAGCCACAAGGAAGATGAAAACAAGGAAGACTTTAGAAGTGGATGGAATTTCAATTGAGGTATAAAAGTGCCCAGGAAGGGTAGGATTGTATATACAGGCAAAGTAATTCAATAAATCATGGTGTTAAAAAGAATGTTCCGACATTTTAAGAGAATTGATGGAAAAATATGTACAAGGAGAAAATGGCTGTACATTTATTATTCACTTACAAAAGGGCTATGTCGTTCTTCAATGATGTATATGGATGTGATCAAGGACGATCGTTAAAACAACTTCATGAGAGCCTTATGAGGTCCTAGAAATTACTAGAGGATTACATAAAGGATCGATTTGGAAGCCTTATTTTCCCCTTGGCAATCTATGAATTTACTAAACCTTTATAAGCTCATATACTGTGGTTCGTGGTGCATCCTATTTGCTGATCACATTGTTATATCAATGAAACAAATAATGATTGCATTAACTTTGCAAAGTGGACAGAAGTCTTAGAACTCATGATGTTAATAAGCAAGAGTGAAACATATATATGGAATCTAGCCTTGGTGGCAGAAGGTGTACAGATGGAGACAGAACTAGGTTATGTGTCCAAGTATGAGAAGGTCCGTTTCAAGTTTAGTTCGTCAAAGAATTAAATAGTGGATCCCACATGCTATTTGATAGGTAAGTGCACAACCATCTTCTACTCTAATTTTCATATAGGGGAAAAAAAGTCGTATGAACTATTAGATCTACCCTACTATCTTGAGCAAAATGTTTGGCAATTAGAAAAGAAAATTGGTGGCAAAGTTAGTTTACCATATGAGCATGTTTAGAATGATATGTGGTAAAACTAAGAATGATGAATTTAGGAATGTTTGTGTCTTCTTAAGTTTTGTCTCTTCTTCCGGTAACGGTTTAAGTGCTTACTGTTTATATTGGCTTTTAGGTCCACAGAGCGGTCACGAAAGATGGTCTTGTTGTTGCTATGAAAATTCAGTATCCCGGTGTTGCAAATAGCATTGAGAGTGACATTGAGAATGTAAAGCTTCTTTTGGACTACACAAATCTTATTCCAGAAAATTTGTATCTTGACAGAGCTATGAAGGTAAATGACTTTGAATCTTGCGAGTCTTTCGGTTTTGCACTTCATATAATCTTGAAATCATGTTATGTGTTCGAAAATGCAAATAAGTGCCCGAAGAATGTTTCTAGAATTTCATGTTGAAGTGTTTGTATAACCACTTCCCCTTCACAATAATTCTCTTTTTAATTGGTTTATTCTCATTAATGATTCCGAGGGATACTTGATTTCCCATGCTTCAATCTTCTTTTGCTCCATTTTCTCGTATGCACCCAACAACTATAAGCCTAGCTAGCAACAAAATTCTTCGCTTTTTCCCATCGTCTAAGCCAACCTAATGTAAGATGGCTTAGAGGTCCAACATTCTAATGCCATTCAACAAAATTGATACTCCCGTCGTCCCACTTCAAAAGTTACACTTCTCATTTTGGATCGTCACGTTTCAAGAGTTATATATCCTTTTTAAGCCATGAAACATTTGACAAATTACCCTCCTTTTCACAAAGAACAAACATGGGCCTCATATGTAGGGGTAATAGAGATTATTTACTTGTTTTCAACTCTATTCTTAATCTCCGAGTCAAAGTGTAATTTTTAAACTGGGACTGAGCGATTAAGATCTAAAACCAATAGGTGAGTGTCCATAGTTGCAACCGGAACATAGGGGATCGCCTCAAACGACGATTGATCACTTCGAGGCTTTGTCGCCAGTCGCCTCTCCTCTTCCAACCGAAGTTGAGTAACGTACACTTTAATCCCTTTTAACATTTACATGTAGAAACTTTGACCCATTTACACTTTTGCCCCTTCTACTCCCCTTCCACTATAGACCAGGAGCTCAAGACTCCATCCCTCCATTCTTCCATCCTTCCACCTAAAGCCAACTCAAGTTTATCTCTGTCACTGGAGGGGAGAATGGCAGCAACTTTCTGGAATTGTGTGTGTGCAAAACGAGTCAGAGAGGGAAGGAGTGAATAGGGGAAGTATCATTTGATTTTGCAGGGTAGGGGCAAATTTGGAAAAGGAAGTACTCCTGCTACGTTATCAATATGATTTCTTGTGGGCCCAAAAATAGCTACAAGCCTCTACACCTTGCCGTAAAAAAGGAAGTGATAAAATTTATATAGCTGTTTATCTTTAGGTCCTTAGTGAAGTTAGGATATATCATATATCTATGAAGTCCTAAATCAATCGGTTTTGAATGAGCTTAATAAGCTCGTGCACATTTTCGAGCCAAATTTTACAAAGCTAGAGTTCGGCTTATTAAATAAATGAGCCTTTAATCTGTGCTCGAGTTTCCTGACTTTTTGGTTCGCCAGCATAAGGTACTCTGCCAGAATACGTCGCTGGGGCCTCTGAAATTCTAATTACAACATAAGTTCATATATTATTGTCGTTTAACAATATATATGGGTTTTTCCCCTGAATATGTCTCTTTTTTCTCTTCACTATTGCTTTTCGTCTTCAGTAACTATGTGTGGAAGTCCAAAGTTTTTGCTTGATCGGTGATCCTTTAATCGGTTGGATACTAATGACTAGCGTCAGTGGCATCTGAAGACAGCTATCTCCCCCAATATGTGTGTAATGTGTTTGGTCGGAAGTGAGTACCATGAGCATTTGATTATGCACTATCCTGTGACATGGCATCTTTGGTGTATGTTGTTTGCAGTACAAGGGGAGGTATGTATCAGACACTTGGCTTTCAGTCGCTTGACGAATGCTTGAGTATCGTGGGGGTGTGCTATGTTCAGTCTATTGTGGAACATTTGGATTGAGCGCCAGAGGTTACAAATTACCTTATATTGCTTTGTGGGAGAAGATATCCGAGCAGTCTTCCCTTTGGCCTAGAAGTTTTGGAGCTCTCCAAGGCTTGTATTTAGCAAATCTGTCTAGGCATTGGAGAACTACTTTGCACTAACCTGTGTGCTCTTTTATGTTTTTGCTATGTTCTCTTTTTTCAGCGTATTTTGGCCTTTGGTGGATTTCGTATCCGCCTACCTTGTATTATCTTGTTCCCCTCTTATAATAATAATCTTCTTTTAAAAATTAAAAAAACAAAAATTGGACAACATCTACAATAATGTGAAACTGGTCACAATAGCAATTACAAAGTTTTGGTAGGAAAGAGCATGTCACTCATATAGTAGCCATTTGGTCCTTTAGCACTAGAAACGGATAAGACGTTATATATGGTTCCATGGTCTACCTAAAATGAAAATCAAATTGGAAGAAAATAATGGCACAAGGCCCTTAATACATAAATACAAGCTAAAACCAGATAAAAATCTAATTCTGAACCGAACTCCAAACGCTATGTGAAACAGAACGTGCATACCACAGCTTGGGGCCGGCTGCGCATCATGTCATTGGCAGCGGCACACATGGCAGAAGACTACACCCAGTGGGTAGCAAATGTGCATGGCTTTGACAAAGATGGGTATTTGTGCACAGCACAAGCGCCTTGTTCGTGCCTAGGCCAGTGCCTTTTGACATGGCTAATGCAGACATGCACGAGTACGACATGAACATCAATTGCGCAAACACATGGGAAGTTCTTCTTGGTTATCGACCTTTCACCGTCTCATGCATAACAAAAGGGCACAACATGGCCACACTTACAGTTAGTGGCGTGTGCTTGCCAGCTTGTGACAGTCAGCTTTGGGGGGGGGGGGGTGACACGAGTGTTGTTTTGGTGCAATCTCCTAGATCTATATGAAAAAATATTCTAGTACTCCATTTTTATGTCGAAGGCAAAGTTAGAAAGTTCAAGTTATCCAATTTCGTCAAATAGCCGGAAATGCCACTCTAAAAGTTTGTGTGGAAAAAGTAATGACAAGTTAACACTGGATGAAGGGTATTCAAATGTCCTTTTGGGGCCATCCTTTTTTATCTTGTTGAATGTTAATCATGCTCCCGCCTGATTTATAAAAGTTCTTACTTCTTACGCTTGTAATTTGTTAAATTTTCTTTGTTAGAGTCTCGATTTCATTTTAACTTTCTTTCACAGGTAGCAAAAGAAGAATTGTCTCGAGAATGTGATTATGAATTGGAAGCAGCAAATCAGAAAATGTTCCGCAATTTGCTATCAAATACAGAAGGGTTTTATGTTCCTCTGGTGGTTGATGAGATTTCTAGTAAAAGAGTTCTATCTACAGAACTTGTTCCTGGTAATTTCCCTGTCATGTTTCCTTCTTTGCTTATAAACCATGAGGTCTGGAGCTCATGCATAATGAATATTGTATATGCACTTCTAGTCAATCAGGAAATTATAACACAGATTTACCCATATGTGGTTCTCCTACTTCAAAAACCTGTGAGGCAGCCACCAAGCAAAATAAATCATGCAAATATGTCAATGTACTGCATTTGTGGCCCCAAATTACCCCATTGTTTTGTGACGATGAGTTTATTGTTAAATGGTTGCTAATAGGCCTTTATATGAGCCGAGCCAGATTTTCGCGGGCTTGAGGCGTGCTCGTCAAGTTTTCCCACGAATCGAGCCTTCATGGGCTCGAGCCGGACCTCTAACAGGTGGGCTTGGCTCGACTCATAACTGGATCGTGAGATATTCACAGGCCTTCATGAGTCATAGAGCCTTCGCGAGCCAAGGCATTAGCGAGATTTAACAGGTCGTGGCAACCTTTCGCGAGCCTGGGCTAACAAAGAAATGGGCCCAGAGACCAAAGCCCAAATTCCCAAATAAAAGTTTCTGGTCTCTCCCATTGAGTGAACCAAAATCAAATCCTAATAAACTTAAACTGCTAAATGGAAGAGAAACAACTGCTGGTGCTGGCTGCTGCTCTTCCTTCGTTCCACCACCGGTCCACGGTCCACCACTCTACATCTCCACCAGTTCGCACTCCGCCAACAGGCCACCACTTAGTGGATGTCCCACCATCTGAAGTTTCCCCCCCGGTGCCGTCTAACCTACTGTTGATGGCGATGCTGCTGCCCAACTAGTTTTGTTGAGCCCTTAACGAGCCGGCTCGCGAGCCTTGCGAGTCGATTCGGACTTACAAAATTTGACGGGCCTGAAAATGGTGTTCAGTTCGGCTCATGAAAGCAGCCGGGCAAGTCAAGTCGGGCCCAAACAGGTCGAGCCCACGAGCTGGTCCGGCTCGTTTACGGCCCTAGTTGCGAAATTCATATTTTAGCTTTTCATTGAGGGTACCAAACTTGCAAGGAAATGGCAGTTTGCAAGGCTATATTAGGACTTTTGTATCCATTTAACGAAGAATATCTGACTTGACATTCAAAACTAGGGAAGATTACGGCCCTAAATCTAGTACAGGTGCCTATTTGCATTTATGATAGTTCTGAGGTCACCTTGCAAGATCTTAAAAAAACTGGGTGGTGAAAATATTTGTTTTTCTTTCTTACATGGAAAACTTTGGTAAAATATGAGTATATAGAGTGAATCGTGCAAGAGCTTGGCTATCCCTGCTTGATCAAGATATATTGCCTTCCACTGAACCTCCTAACGACGTCTGGCTGTAAGGGCATCTCCAACTGGCTCTATATTCAGCTCCATTTCAACAAAAATTGGGTGTAAGGGTTAAGAAGTCCTATTATTTGGAAGTGATACTACCTCCTTGCCAATCAAAATGACTATTTGAACACACTGATATAGAAAAAGAACATGTTAAGATATCGTGTTCATAGCTAAGTACCCTCAAAGTGAAAACAGTTTATTGAAAAGATTATTCATATTCCACAGTGAGGGTGATACTGTCTATGCTATTGAAATGCATTTTATCTGCATGTGGATTTCTATTTCAAAAATAAAGGAAGGTAGACAATCAATTTGGAATGGAGAGGAGTAACAAGTTATCCTTTAAAAAATTGAAAGGATCTCCACAGTGTTATTCTGATTGCTGCAGGAATTCCTGTTGACAAGGTGGCATTACTGGACCAAGAGACTCGTAATTACGTTGGTAAAAAGCTACTTGAGCTCACTTTGAAGGAGCTCTTTGTCTTCCGTTTCATGCAGGTATGTTGACTGTATCAATTTTTTCTTTTCTGGTTTTTTCCCCTTCCATATATAATACTAGGAAATACTCGTGCCCGTGGGCACGGTATATATTATTTTTATTTTTATATATTATTTTAATTTGAAGTTTGTGTACACTATTTATCCATGCCAAGGTAGACAACTTGTCCATATACTATAGATTCGTGTCTGTTAGGCCTTGAAATTAGGAAGAGTTACTGTTGGCGTTGTCCCATCGATAAATAGTTGAATGAATAGTAAAAAACAACTTATATTATAGATTTGCTCTGATCAGGCACCCTAAAATTTCCCTTGTTTCATTAAGAGTGAATTGGCATTGCATCTATAGCAGTCATGCACACAACTATGGACCGATTTGGTTGGCAGTGGTACCTAATGCAAAAATTGTGACATCAAACTGTTTAATCTTGAGTTCTTAAATTAATGACTATTGATGCTTCCATAATTAAAAACAAAAAAGAAACTGCAAAGGATGTTGAAGTCTAATAGGAATCACCAAATATAACCTTAGCTCCTTTTCGGTCATACATTTCTATAATTTAGCCAGTCGGACAAGGGACCAAACAGTGCTGCCACTTGGGTTCTTTGTTTACTCAACACTTCTTTGAAATTTGAACAGCCTAGGTGCTTAAACCTTTCTGAGCATCACGATACAAATGTTATTCAAGTTGGTCTGTTTCTCTCCCCTACGTCTCTCGTTAACCACTAGTGTATTCTCGAGCTCAACATCGGTATCAGGATAAGTGTTTGATCCACTCATCCAAGTCATGAAGGTTCATGTGGAGAAAACTTTAGCGGGCGAATTATGCTGTCCTAATCAGAATGTCAGATAGGATAGGACGAAATACTCCTTTTAATACTGCTAAAAGAAAGCGAGAATTTATGAACTTATTCTTGTTGATTTTGGTGATGGTAAATCCATCACATATGATCTTTGATATCTAGGAGAAAGGGAAAAAGTTGATCTGTTTTCCCTTTATAATCGATCATTTATCGATGGTTCTTACTGAAGATAATCACTGACCACTTAACTGCAGAATTTTGAGTCCAATCATGCATAGATGATCGTTTGGTTTTCTTGTGAACTAAAATTATTTTTCAGTTTGCCGTGAGCCTGATCTTTGGATAGGGAGTCTTCTTCATATTTGGGTATAATTTTAGTTCTTCCAGTTAATTTGGTAATGTTACAAGTGCTCGCCACGTTTGTGTATGTGCATTCCTTATCTGTTTGGTAGAACCTAACTAATTGTTTTGCGGCTGTCGAAATGAATAACAATTGATTTTCCTTACACATTTATCTTTGAGTTTCAGCATTGGTATTTGGTGTCTCAGCGTGCACGTGGAGAGGAGGTGTGAGTGTAATTAGTTACTAGAGTTCCTAATTTAGATGAGTTCCCACTAGAGCCACCTCATATACATACATACATACATACATACATACATACATACATACATACATACATACATACATATATATATATATATATATATATGTAGGCAGCTGATCCACTAAAAATCGCAAATAATTTACGAACCTGTGAACCACTCATTCGTGGTTGACAATTGACTTTTGTTAACTTTTTCATGGTTGACATTATAATTTTCATAGGTCACATATTTCATGGTTCACAGTTATATATTTCACTGTTCAGGAACCACGAATAATCTAAGAACCTAAGAACTAATTTTGATCATATATAGGAAGCTATTCAAATGAGGAACCACAAATAATCTAAGAACTAATCTTGACTATGAGATCTAGAAAAATTAAAGGGTGAGAGTAAATAGGGTTACATTGGCACGAATTATAATTTTGGTTCGAAAGAAGGACATTTTTGTCATTTCTCGATAATGTTTTGATGGATCAGTGGTAAATTTGATGGATCAATGATATTTTTGATGGATTAGTGTTTAAATTTGATGGATCATGATTTTGTTTCCATGTTATTGTTACATTTTTTATTTTTATGGATCAATATTATCGTTTGATGGATCATTGTTATTATTTGATGGATCAGAGTTTTCATTTCCCACCCATTATGAGCATGTTCAGCCAAACACCACAAAATAGAATATTATAGCAATTGAAAGATTTCCAAAAATCATATAAGCTAGTTATTTTTCATGAACAAGGACTTAAAGGAGAGTTAAAATCAACATTCCAAGAACTTGATTAAAATCAACATAACAGGCTAAGGAATTGTTTCTGTTCTAGACAGATATAAACTGCAAGGGATTGAAAACCACGCATTTTATTTAAGAGATATGCTAGGGATCCCAATTCCCAAGTATCCATTTCAATCTGTGATTAGTGCAGAACCCAACCGGTAAAATGATGGCAGGATAGGCCTGCACTTACTTGCCTATTACCGAAAGGAAGTGAGATTATCATCAAACAAAAACTCGGGATCTCCCTAGCTCTACAAATAACCCACGTAGGCAAAACAATACTGAAAGCAATCGTCAATAATTGAGAACTAGAGCTGCTGCTACCGCCGCCGCTGCAAGCACCGTTTGCAACTCATAGCCATGGAAAGAAGATGGAAGGTTCAATTTTTGTTTTGAGAGAGAGAGAGAGAGAGAGAGAGAGAGAGAAACTTGCTAGATAGCGGCTGAAGTAATGAGGGGGAAGGGGGGTTACGGGATTGATAATCTAATGGCTAGAAATGGTTCTTAGGTTCTTAGAGTTATTTAAATTATTAGGGGAATAAGTCCCTATATATATATATAATATAAAATATTCTAATCTAACAGATATGATTGGTTCCTAGTTCCTATCGTCCTATCCTATGCTGACATTCTGACTAGGACAGCATAATTCGTCACATATGATCTTTCATATCTAGGAGAAAGGGAAAAAGTTAATCTGTTTATTTCCTTTATAATTGATAATTTCTCGATGGTTCTTACTGTTTATATTTTCCTTCTACATCCTGTTTCTTCTTTCCTTTGCCTATCAGTTGGTTCCTTGGATACTATCAGTTTTCTCATATTCCTTAGCTTAATTTGTTGCAGACTGATCCTAATTGGAGTAATTTTTTGTACGATGAGGCCACAAGGTCAATAAATCTCATCGACTTTGGAGCAGCCCGGAATTATCCTAAACGTTTTGTCGATGATTATTTAAAAATGGTGAGCTCCTGTTTCTTGCATTTGTCCAGTTACTCCAGTAGATGCACTTCCTTACTATCTCTTTCAGCTTGAGTGTGCCTGATAAGATATTATGTGCTGGAAGCAAAATTCCAAATTCATTGTAGGAGGAGAGTGTTTTGCTTGAATTCTTATCATGTATGCCCCCTTTTGCTAAATGAATTTTGCACATCTTTCACAATTAATGTAGCTGCAAAAGTTTTTAAGACATTTGACAGTATTTACATGCTATTTAATTTAACATTTTAGGGGGAATAGAAAATGATAACATGATATTCTGTTTTGGCACTCCTCCAGGTAACAAGGGAGTAAAAGAGTTGATTTCTCCATTTAGTGTTAAAAGTGACCTATCTAATTGCATACAATCATACTTCAGATTGCTATTGAAGAACCATTATGGATTAAAGCTTTTTAGGGAAAGTCGGAAGACTTTGATTGTTTTTTTTTTACGTATCAATATATCTATATACGGGCTGGGGCATCCTTTTTTCGTTTCTGGGGTTTGGGGGGAGGGGTACTAACTAGTGAATGAAATAGAACCGTCCGAGATCAGGATTCATGATGCCAACTCGCCTGAACATTGAACCGGAAAGTCCTGCGGACTCTAGTCCAATATCCCTAGGATTGCACCATTATCACCAGGATTGTACCATGGCTTTCCAAATTTCTTTTCTCCTTCTCGATTCGACTAGTAGATAAAACTACGTTCATTTGGGAGTTGAAAAATCAAGCCACCTCTAGTATAATTTTGGTTGTGAGCGACACTGAACTGGCTTGGTGCATCCAGGTTGTTGCTTGTGCAAATAGTGAGCGAGAAGATATTATTGAGATGTCGCAGAGACTAGGTTTCCTGACGGGAATGGAGTCGGAGGTAATGTTAGAAGCCCACGTGCAGGCTGCTTTTGTTGTGGGATTACCATTCTCAAAGGCTGAAGGTTATGATTTCCGTGCAAGCAATATTACGCAAAGCATTTCAAACATTGGGGGGACAATGTTGAGGCACAGATTAACACCACCACCAGATGAGGTGTATAGCCTACATCGGAAGCTTGCTGGTGCGTTCCTTGCATGCATTAAGATTGGGGCCGTCGTGCAATGCCGTGAGCTTCTACTTCAAGTGTATGAAAATCATCGGTTTGGAGATGATAATGGTTCGGCTTCATGATGGACCCGACCAGTAATGTTGTATTTTTTGGATTTTTTTAATTCTTTTTTTGAACATTATTTTGGATCGAACTGGGCAGCATCGATTGGTGCTAGCTAGAGTAACCGATTGGTTGAAGTGAATCATTATTGTACGTACGTACATTCACCACCAAAACAAATTCAATTTTTGGGTGTAATCAAAATAAAGTGAAATTGTTAAGAGACAAGAGTTAAACGTTCCTCTCCTCTGTTGAGGCATTTAGTGTATATATGTGCATTACTTATAATAGATAGTATATATGTGCCTGCCTGTCTGTCTGTCTGTCTGTGTGGACTACCTCTTTGTCTGTTTTGTTCATATTGTTACCTATCGTCGATTATTTGTTTCCACATCCCACCTCCATCAAAAACAACGATAGAGAAATTTCATATAATAGGTAGCTATTTATTTGGCCACGAATATCAAGTAATTTGCGAATTTACTTCACAAATTTTATTATTTTCAGTCGACTTTTCATGGTTCATAATTATAAAAATTTTCTTTTATGTCCAATACAATTAATAAATATAATAAGATGCAGTAGAAAGATTAATACTCCATCTTTGATTTTTTTTATATAAAAATATATATATGATTTATTTATTTATTTTTTGAAAAAAATTAATTACGAGTAAGAATTTGCAAACGAATCTCAATTCACCCCCCCCCCCCTCTAGCTTAAAGATTAAAAGCTAGAGGACTAATTATTATATATGTTACAATTATATATAGTTTATGATGGAGTATCATTTTGAAGATTACAATAATGATCGCCAAATTTACAAACATACATTTAGTGCCACAAATACTAGTACAAAGTTTTTCAATGATTATTACTAACATTTACTATTAAAATCTTTTAATGTTAATTAATTATTTTTGAATTTATAAATTTCAGTTTTCAATGATTATTAACTTTTGTTATTAATGTCTTTTAATGTAATTAATTATTATTATTAAATGTGTAAATTTCAGTTTCCAATGATTATTAACTTTTGACTTCCTCTCAATGATCCTTCAGAAAAGTCGACACCAAGTTTAAGTTATATATTGAAGTCTTTTAATGTTTATAAATTATTATTGAATGTATAAATTTTAGTTTAACTATTTTCACTTTCAGATTAAAATTGTCTATTAATTTCAAAGTCACTTTTAATGTAGTGCTTTGCAAACCAAGTCAAGCTAGCTAATTTAGCATTATAATATTTTTGACATATATATAGTCAAACTAATATTTTCGATTTTATTGAGTTTTAATTTAACAATAAAAGAAAATTAAATAGAAATTAAAGGATATTTTGACATATTTGGCACAAAACAATAAATTAATTAATTCCAACTATCACCAAATTTCAAGTTAGTTTTCTCTGATTTAGAATCTTAAAAGTCTTTTGAATTTAAAATAAGAGCGATGTAAATCAGTATTGACAACTTAATTTGGAAGATAAAGCTTCTCCTAAATTCTTCCTTTGCTAAGAGAAAAAAAAAGTGCACAAATGAAAATTCAAAATACTTATGATTAAAAAATATAAATGCAAAATTCAAACTAAAACTAAAACCAATGAAATAAACAAAGTGTTAATACTTCAAATAACCAAATTTAAAATCAATGAAATCAAACCGAATCCCATCAATATTAAAAATAAATAGCAACACCATCAAATAAAAATTATATTCATGAAAAGCAAACCAAAGTTGAAATAAATCTAAAGCCAAACCTAAATTAATTCAAATAAAAAATTAATATAAAAAAAAAATTAAATAGAACAATATTCAAAAGGGAACCAAAATTGGATGATTATAACCAAAACCAAAACATTATCCAAAATATAAATAAAATTATGATTGTAAAAAAAAAAAAAAAAAAAAAGTAAACAAAAATTAAAACTCCAACCAATCAACAAAACAGATTAATAAAATTTTAAATAGCCTGTAAATATAAAATAAACCAAAATAAAAAATATATTCAAAATCAAACCAAAATTAAAATTTTAAACCATAACCAAAGATAAAGATAAAAATAATAATTATATTATACGTTTAAAATAAGAGAAAAATCAAAATTTTAAAAATAGCAACATTGAAAATAAAATAATGTTCAAGAGAATCATATTGGAAACAAAACTATCCAAAATTAAAAATAAAACATAATAGAATTCTAAAAATGGTAACGTTAATTAGCATATCAACTTGCAACCGAGTGATTTTTATCGAAAAGAATCATCTATTTTGAGAGAGAGAGAGAGAGAGAGAGAGAGAAGAGGGGTTGAAATGGAAAGATAGTGGTGATGTTTGCAGTTTCCGCATGGATGTCTGTCAGGTCAGGTCAAGAAAAGCACCTCAATAATTACATGGACCTCTACTTCTCTCTCTCTCTCTCTCTCTCTCTCTCTCTCAGCTGAAATTCTCTTTTGCCATACTCCGAACCTCCACTCTTCAACCTGCCTGCTGTGCATGTTCACTTTCTTTTGGTTTTCCCTCGCCTGCCATCCATGGTTAGATAAATGAAAAGACATGCATGCATTATTTACATTTTATTCAAAGCTCTCTAAATTAAATCAAAAAAACTTTTCAACTTCCATTATAAATACATATAGTTGATGTCTTTAGTTTAATCTATTAATTAATTAATTAGAAGAGAGTACTATATAGCTCTAATATAGTATTACTCTAATTAATGTGTTTCTTCTAAAATATTACTAGTTGAAAGCTTTAATCTAATATCTTAATCTAGTGTATTAGTATATGGTATATGTTTGTATATATAGAGTAGTTATTAGATGATGATTAGCATTGTTAATTAATACAAATGTCTATACATCTTCTTTTAGAGTTATCACTTAACCTTTAATCTAATTTACTCTTCTAATTGCAATAACTAAAATTAAATTATTTGATTGCTCTCAAGATGCCAAGTGTTAAAAATAAAAAAAATAGCATTTTTAAAGCCCTTTTCATTTACTTTAATATACTATAGTATAGATTTAATCCAATAAACGTCATGATTCGTACAATTCCTATTCTAAGAGGTTACTAATAAATAGGAGCGTGCTTCAAAAGTAACCTAAATATTATAGGACATGTCGATACAGTAGTAAAAGTTTATACCGTGTTTGAAAATTCACCAACACAGTACCAAAAAATTTAATGTGTTCGAAAATTCTCGAACATTGTAGCAAAATTTTTTATTATATCCAGAAATTCAGTGATTGAGATTGGTTCCTACGATATTTAAGTCTTCATTTGAGTAATTAATTATCTATATATATAGTACTACCCCACTAGGAATCTTCTTATATAAGAACCGTATGAACCATTTGTATTCATTGGATTAGATTCAATTCAAATGTTGAGATTAGATTCATATTTAAAGCTTTGGTGTCATAGTTCGTAATTATCCAAAAAATCTGAATAAGCCTGTCAATTAATATTTAATTAGGTGTGAACACAATTATTTTTTTTTATTCTTAAATTTTAAACACACATCTCTCGTTATTTATAACTTCAAAATAAGATATGTTTGCGAATTCTTACTCGTAATTAAATTTTCTTTAAAATAAAATCAATCATGAATATATTATATAAAAAATAAAAATAAGTCGAATATGCAGTAGTAATATTCCTACTGCGTCTTTGTTATAGTTATGACCTGGAATAGATACAGTAGAAAGATTGTTACTGCGTTTCGTCGTATTTTGATGCAGTACCAAAATTCATACTGCATCCCGTTGTATTTTATGAAATTGTACTGAATGCTGTAGAAAGATAATTACTGCATCCTATTACTTTTTATGAAATTGCACCGAATGTAATAGTTATATTGCTACTGCATCATGTTGTATGTTTATTAATTGTCGT
Source organism: Lobelia cardinalis (assembly GCA_028566635.1). NCBI lineage: Eukaryota > Viridiplantae > Streptophyta > Magnoliopsida > Asterales > Campanulaceae > Lobelia > Lobelia cardinalis. Next base: position 122,150 of record JAOWAN010000049.1, read on the forward strand.
TGGATGCAGTACGAACTTTTGCTACTGCATTCTGTTAATTTTTATTAATTTGTATTGAATGATGTTCTACTGCATCTTAATTTTTTTTTTTTTGATTTTTTTATAAAATGTATTCATGATTGATTTTATTTTAAAGAAAATTAAATTACGAATAAGAATAAGAATATATAATTAAATTTTAATTTAAAATTATAAATAATGAGATAGGAGTCATTTAGGGTCCGATCACGAATACGATATATGGTAATATTGAGTGATATAGTATTGTTTATAATATGAATATAAGATAATATGAGTAATATGAGTTTATAAAATAAAAGACTAAATTGCCCTTGATATGAAAGATTTGAATGTGATTTGAGAAGAGAGAATGTGATGTGAAAGGATTGAATGTGAGTAGAAAATTGAGGAGAGAGGAGAGAGAATATGATGTGAAAGGTTTGAATTGATTTGTGAGAGTGTATAGGTGTAGGGGTAATATATGGAAAGTGTTTGATATTGATATATGATATTTGATGATATTTGTATGTAATATTTAAAATATATGTGATATGTAAGATATAGTGATATTCAAATGTAATGATACGTGAGATTCGATGATTTGACCCTTAAAAACATGAATGCTGAAAGCGTAGGAGTATGTTTTAAAAATAAATAGTCCACTTTTTGGCAATTACCCCTCCTGTCATGTAAAAGTCATATATCAATCGATACTCGTTTTTTTTCTGGTAAAATTCGGTTTTTTAATTTAGGGTACTCAATATAAGATGATGACGGTGGTGGTGGTTTAAGGAGCCAGGGACTGATGATGAATTGGGATGAGGAGGGAAAGGAGGAGGAGGAGGAGGAGGAGGAGGAGGAAAGGGAGATGAAGATGATGAGGGAGGAGGTAGGGAAAGTGATAAGGAAGAGAGTTGGGGAAGAATGGGATGAGGAGGAGGAGAAGAGATTGTTCAAGGCTTTCAGCGGGCAGAGGTCTGATTGGGAGCCTCTCTTCATCTTCTGGAGAGACCTCATCCTCCACATTTGCCGTCATCTCCGCGTCTTCCTCATCCGTCCTTCCCAGGTATAAAATCAATCACCTTCCCTTCCTCCTCATGTCTCTCTTCTTTCCTTTACCCCCCTCAGTTCACACAGCGAGAGAGAGAGAGAGAGAGAGAGAGAGAGAGAGAGAGAGAGAGTTGAATTGGGGGTTATCCAATCTAAATCTGCTTACTTCTTCTTCTTCTTCTTCTTTTGTTGGTCAAATCAAAAAAAGGTAAAGAACATATGGTTCAGTCGTGGAGGCTTGACTCCTTTATGCCTCGACCATGTCCTGGTATGTAATGTTCTGTATGTAAGAAAATGCAATTGACTTGACTTGAGCACCATCTAATTCTTTCTTTCCTCCTTCTATTCTCCAGCTTGAAATGTATAAAGCCGGCGATGTTTTACGTCCCAGTGATCTTCCTGATCCCAAATGTGGCCGCCTTTCCTATTTCGTTCAAAGAGCTGCACGTCTCATTACTTCTTCTGCTGCATCATCTACTCCCCTCCTCCGCGACCAAGATCTTCTTATTGTTTCTACGCTGCTACGTGTTAGTGTATTATAATACCCTCTTTCTTGGAGCCAATTTTAATTGTTTCACACTCCCCATTTACTTTTCCTCTACTAACGGAGAATTGTTTCATATGTATATGATCCATAGGAGAAGGCTTTTGAAGTTGTCAAAGTTCTATCTGACTGCCATTGGACCTCGTCATGCATCATAACCATGAGCAAGTTTCAGGACATCTGTGGAGGCTCCAAGGAAGCATCCGCAATTTTGAGTCACTTGTCAGGCTGCGGGAAAGCCAAGTACCTTTCCATCAATAAAAGTAATCTCATTGAGGTACCCTCTCTCTCTCTCTCTCTCTCTCTCTCTCTCTCTCTCTCTCTCTCTCTCTCTCTCTCTCTCTCTCTCTCTCTCTCTCTGCAAGAAATAAGCCAATCTCCTCTTACCAAGTTTGATTTCTGCACTTAGCTTAGGAGGCTAAACTATTGGGATGCTAGTGCTCAGAGAATTGCAACATACACTTCATTAATATCTGTCATCAATCAGAACTTGTGTGACATCTGGGGCCACAGTGTGTATTGTCCTTCACCTTTCTCAAGTTCCATGAATCAAGTCAATGCACAATTCTAGCAAATATGTTTAACTTTGATGGGATCAATGCCAACCGTGTTTCTGGTTTGAGTTGTAGCTTGAGCCGTAGTTACTCAGAACATTTAGCTCCTTTTGCAGGGTGTGAAAGTCTCTCTTTCTTCTAAAGCAGTTTCTACTACAAGTCTAGATTACAATGTTTTGCACTTAACTTGGACTGCAGAAAAGCTTCAGCAACAGCTTGATGTGATTGACGAACGTTCTGACAAGTAAGCATATTACTCTTGAGATATGTTTGATGTGCTAAGATTCTTTCTTAACACTAAGTAGAGCGGTGCAAAAACTCAGCTCAGCCTTTGTCCCACCTATTTAGGATCTACGCGAATCCTTTTCCGCCATGCAGTTCTATGAAACTGAATTCCCTGTTAACCCATGCAAAATTGAAAATCTTACCTCCCTATGTGATGGTTGTATTTTGTTCCCCTACCTCTAGTAAAGCATGAAGAGACATTAGTCTTCTCCTTTTCAAAAAGGTAACATTATTTTTCGTGTTTATTTGATACGGCCCGTCACAATAAGTTTGTGATGCCCAGACTAACAGGTCGCGTGCTTTGAAACCCTAGCAAGTGTGATACGGGACTTTTAGGTCATGGAACTCCATGAGAAGTGACTCCTTTCAAACGGTGGCCCCATAAAAACCTTTTGATGAGTTCTTTTTAACATTTTATTTGTAGACTTGTAGGTCAGAAACCAAAACTTAGGGATATATGTGCACTTGGGGAGTGTAACCGAACGGGCAAGGGATTGTAGTAGAACTTCCCATGAACGTTACTAACTTGTAGTATTATCTATGTAAGAAAATTTGTCTTCCTGTGCAGGTCCAAAAAGTTGGCTTTAGCTTCTTTAAAATCTGGAAACAAAATAATTGCACTGAGGAATGCAAGGGAAATAAGGCTCGCTTCTGAAAGCAGAGAGAAACGTTCAAAGCTTTTGAATCGAGTGGAAGAAGTTCTCAGAGTTATAGCAGAAGCCGATGACACAAAAGAAGTTGGTCGACAGTTCTTTTATTTACTTTCACGCCTTTATAGTTTTTTCTTTCAACTACACTATATAAATCAAAACTCCCTTCATCCCAAAATGAGTATCAAGTTTTCTTGTTGAAAATTCAACATAAATATAATCAAATCGATTTTACAAAATATTTATTATCTTTTAAATTCTAATAGCCTAGTCATTGTAAGCATAATAAGTAATTTAACAAAAGCATGTTTATATATTTGTTACGACATTTAATTTTTTTTAAAATATTTAGTGAATGATTAAATAAGTTGACCAAAATCAGGTAGAAAGTGACACTCCTTTTGAGACGGAGGAAGTAATATTTAGTGATAATGCAGAACTCTTGCCAAAAGTACTTTGTTGGCCATCTGAGACTCTGAGGATGCTTAGGGGCAGATCTGCACCATTTATTTCGTCGGCTGTAAAAAAGAACCTTAAAATACTCTCGTTTCTGTCATCTATGATTCTCATGAATCTCATCCCTTAAGCAACTAAGTCCTTTGTCAGGCGTAAAAGATTCATGCTTGCCTATGGTAGTACGGAAAAACAAATCCCTAAGAAGTGTGCTAGAAAGGAGAAATAGACACTCCCTCCGTTCCAACGAATATAGTCTCACTGTATATTTCACGCATTTAAGGATGTATGTTTATACATGCTTTGAACGTTTCTAAATCACACTAAGCTTTAGCCATTTATAGAAAATAGTACTTTGGGGCACATAGAAAAAGAAAGTGGGACATTTTTTTTCTTTTGGAACAGAGAGAGTAGTAGGCATTTTCTTTCGAGCAAAAAAACTGAGACAAATACTCGACTCAACTCGCCTTAGTCCCAAGTCCCAATCAAGTGGGGCATCGACATGATACCTTTTCTCCATTTGGTTCAGTCAATGCAAGGTCACACTCTTTGAAGTTTTTCCATATTATGGTTGACATGAACTCTAAAGACCGAAGTACCAGTTGTGGTCTCCAAGCTATGAATACGTGGAATTGGAATTTCTTGTGTCAAATATGAGGAGTTGCAGTACCTTGTTTATTGATTAAAGGTATCTTTATTTGCATAAAATTTTATTCTGGCAGGTTTGTGAAGCCCTTCAAATTGGCGCGAGAGCAATAAAGGACAATAACATTACTATTGAAGAAGTTCAGATGTGTTTAGAGGAACTTGATGAGGGCATATACTCACATAAGCAAATTGAAGAAGCTCTAGGTAATCTATCTGTTTACATATTTTGACTTTTGAGTAATACTTCGTTTCAGATGACAATACTAAAACATCAAATCATAATAAAATTATACTTGGTGGTATATTTTTGCCGCCAGAGTAATCCTTTAAATAGGGTATATTCTAACATTAGTGGGTTTCAGGGTCAACCCCATTATATCCCGGAGTTGAGGATGAAGATATTGAACAGGAGTTTGAAAAAATAGAGTTAGAAATTAGAAAAGGATCACTTCACACTCTGAATTCCAATGTTCCAATGGGTGATGGTACAATGAAAGAAACAGGAGTAGTGGAGACTAGTGAATCCTTGTGTAATGCCTTGTCAAGTCTTAAGTTTGTGAGTAACACAGCAACGGAAGCAGAGATGCAGGGTTGTTTTGTTGCAAACAAAGTGCCAAAAGATCATCAGCATGAAGCTGCCTGATGTTTATGTTGTTGGTTTCTGCTTTTGATGAGATCTGGCTATTCTATTACCTCATGTACTTGCATTTCTTGAACAATGTCAAATGTTCAATCACTACAAGTTGACTAAGTAGATGGTTCCCGTGTACACATGTATCATAGAGACGTCAGTGTAAAACCCCTGTAGAGACGCCCCAAAAAAAAAAAAACATTTGCTTAATGAATTTTTATGTATCTATTTATTAATGTGGTGTAATTTATTTGTCCTGTTTTGTTTTATTTGTGGATGTTGGAGAATGTATACTGAATGAAGTATGTACTGCATTGTGTAGAGAATTTTAAGCTGTGCTTTTTTTCTGTTCCTAATGATGTCATTTTTACTTTTTAAGTTTACATTTGCAACTCCATCAACATATAGTTCAAGGTGTGTCCACAATTTCTTATTTTTCACTTCTTTTTTGGCTTTTTCCTATATATCTGCGTTCGTACCAAGTTAAAATTAAAATCACCATCCTTAATGACAAGCAGCATATTATTCATGTTAAATATAACGTTGCAGTCTAATAATATATTCCTAAATTAGTATATTCGAACAAAGTGATTTGACATTTGCAGTTAGACGTTGATGCTCTTCAACAGAATTCACAACTTATAATCAAAATCAAAATGCCCTACTCTGACAACTAGACAACACACTTTAAGCTTCACGTATACTAGAAACTGCAAATGCCAAGTCCAAAGGCCACAGCCTGTTGGAAGGAACTGTATTGTCTTCACCACAGTATTAATGTTCACTTGGAAGTCTTTGAAAATGAACAGCTTGCGTCCAGGGTAGATGATTGTCTACAGCTATTCCAGCAACACAACCTATTAAACTAGAGGAGATGCACTACAGCTCTTACAAAGAATACTGTACTCCTGGTCCAAGTATTCAGCAATTTAAGTTATCTGCTCAGCCCACCAAGAGAAAATACAGAGTCAACTCAGAGCACCATCTCTCAAGCATTCAGCTATGCCATATTTCAGTTGAAGCATCTTTCTCCTTGCCAGCTGCAACAAATAAGACCAGTTGAAAGGTGTTATCCTATAACATGAGTCTGTAATTCAGGTGTCTCGAAAGAAAACAAAGCCATATAGTGAATAACATTCAGCACAAATTTGAGATGACCAACCATTTGCAACTCACCTTGTGTACACTGGTGATTCTTCTTTGACAGTCATCAAGTTGGGTTTGAATTGCTTCTTCAGCTTCCAACAGAAGTTTTCTGTGTGACACTTCTGAGATCATAGAAGATTCGAATGTACATATCAAATTAGTATCCACTATGTCTACTTGCAGGAAATTACAGCACCATAAGCAGCGACTTGTTTTAGGATACATCCAAAATTAAGCTATAGATAATTAACATGCTAGATGTTGTTTAGCTGCTTGGAGTTATTACTATTAGATGCTCAATGTTGGATCCATTTCAAGTTCCAAATCATTGTGTCTAGTAAAGCAACTCCTTCATTTGATGCATTCATCTTGGTATCCTGGTTGCATTTGTTTGTCATACAAAGGGTCCACAAGCTACATAAAACATCATGGTTTCATCACATTACAATTGCATGCTGGACAAAAAAAGAAAATCTTAAAGTTGCCAGGTATTCCGTCATCTTTCTATAGCTCTCTCTTCCATCAAAGCATCTTAAATCTGCATATAGCACCGGAACATGGAGGACCATTCAGAGCAAAGCACTCCTTTAGTCTCATTTTACAATAGAAGAGATTTTTTTGACTTTATGTGCAATTCCTTAAATCTCGTGGTTGATGGGACCCATTACATTTTCTATCTCACAACTTAGTTGCTCGAGGGCGTTATTTCAACAATTTCATGTTATGTCTAATGCTGCTTGTGCTCCAATAACAGCGTTCAATGACTTGATTATCTATATTTGTTTGCTTAATCAACTAACGATTTACTTCCACCATAGAGAATCAATTCGACTAAAACAGCGACATTTGACTAGATGTAATTTCTAACTGACATGTAGGAAAAAGTTTGAAAGCTCATCACTCGATTCATCTAATGTGCTATCACAAAAGACGATAACAACTCGATTTTTGTGCTCTAATGAATCCTACATAAACATAGGTAAGTTTTTTGTTTTTGTTTTGTTTTTGTTTTTTTTTTTTTTGTGTGTTTTTTTTTAAACAAGTGGAACTCAGCTTTCAAATGATTGTGTTTCTTAGTTGGTTGGGGATCCTGTATACACTTTGTCAAACTTGTAGATATATCTATAGCTCAACAAGATTCGCTGTAAACTAACTGCTACAAATGCAAAATTTGGAGTATTTGTTGAAAAATATAATGTGAACTTACTTTGCTTCTCTGCAGCTCCTTTAAACTCTGTATGCTGTGGTTCTAGCTCTTCAAGTGTGCTCTTGCAATCCTGGAGATGCTGATTGACCTCTTCATTGAACCTTTCATAAATGAGCTTCAGCTGTTCTTGTTGTTCTGCGCCATTAATTCAGTTATTTACAAATTCTCATTTGACCTTAGACGTTGCAAGGGCTAACCTAATGTATAGGATGCTGAGAGCATGAAATCTACCCAGAAACCCTAAAGTGAGAGCATCTTATAGAATGCTTCCACTCAACACAAGCATGACAACAAACTAAAGGTTGACTATTCTATGCCCACAATTTATGGTTCTCTGGAAGGAATTATGAATCCAAGCTTCAAGATCATAAGAGCAAATTTCAAGTTGGCTTGCAGCAATGAACAATGTAGTAACTACTAACTACTATAAAACAATATCAAAATGAAAATAGTTTTCCCCAGATGCATCTAAATCACTGACTTGCTTTAAGAAAATTTCTTCAAAATCCAATCTCCGATCCTAAATGCCAGCATTTGTATCTGCTACACTTGCAAGCAGGCACAGATCTGACACAATATGTCACTCATCATGTACCACGATAACATGCAAATCTTAAGCTGGATCAGTTAGTCAAGTTGGCCATAATCATTGAGCAGAGGTACGATAGAAAGCTGGTAATGATAGTTACAAACTACAAATGTAATCTACTTAGCAATTGCAGAAACTAAATTTTGTTACCTTTAAATTTAATTTCTAGCCGTTTTCGTTTTAATTTATTGAGACTCGTCAGTTTCCGCCTGAAATGTTGTTAGAAACCATACATAAGAAATAAGCTGCTTAAGCTGTAAGCCAAATTTCATCAAGTACTTACACATCTGTTTCAATCTGAGATTCAGCATTCTGCAACTGTAAATATACTTTCTTGGAAACAGACATCAGAATTTCAGCAGCTCTTCTGCGAGTCATTGAATCCATTTTGCTTTTAACTCTTTCTAAGGCGAAAGAAATCAGGGTAACAGCACTGAAACATGGCCAAGCGAGCAACAAACATGAATACAGAGTACGATATCATAGTAAAAACTTTATGGTTCCATAGTAATTCGGCATTGCTGTATCCAACAGAATAGGAATACCTTGCCAACCCATCCTCTCCATTCTGTTCTGAACCATAAAGCCCATTAATTTCTTCATTCCCTGCCCGTTTTGTATAGCCAAAGGAAAAGAATGACGAGGGAACAAAAAAACAAGCTCAAACACAGAGGACAAAAGGAAAAATGCTGAACATATCGAGTCTGATAAAGAATGCGGAGGCTGGAGTGGAATAAATATGCTAATTTCCACACCTGCTTGTGACCGATACTTTTTAGCTGGATGAAGCACAAACTTTCGTTCCTCAGCAGTTCCTATCTCTGGGGATAATGATCCTGTTTCCTTGTAACCTGCTTATGAACACGAGAAACTATCAAGTCACTATTACCTGAGAAAACCAATTTGCAATCAGCTGTCAGGTCTGGTTGCAGGTAATCAATTCAGTCAAGTTGTTGGACCACACTTTTCATAGTCCAGATTGTTGACAACGAGTAGAATGGAATATGAAGTATATTTGCAATATCTAGCGAATACCAGTTGCCACTCCAGCCAAAGTACAATAAATCATAAGATGTTACATTGATTTGAAATTTCAGTATTGTCGATATTCATTCTGATGGAACTCACACACTAATTATTATAATTAGTACATGGTCTTCATGAATATGATCTTGGATTGCATGCTGCAACTGCTGTTATCTACTCGAGCTCGATACAAATTATCAAGTCCAGTTGATTTTTCAGCTGTTTGAGAGTAACCTTCGGTTCAAACTCGGTCTTTTAACGAGCCAAGTTCGAGTAGGCTGTTATTTTTTTTTTAATACGTTAATTTGAGAATTTTGCGAGCGATACGAGTTGAGCTTGAACGATTTGATCGTGAACGAGCTCTTTTGGACAAACCAGCTGAACGCAATCAACTCGAAATTGAAACGAGCAAAATTTGAGCGAGTTTGAGTTCGAACAGCTTGGTTCGCCTAACAATCACACATGCTGGTACTTATAACACTCTGCACTCTTTAGGTTTTATAGACATTACAACTGCGAAATGTTATACTCCCTCTGTCCCAAAGTGAGTGTCAAATTTTGTTTTTTTCTGCATGAAGTGACCATTTATTCTTACCAAACTAAGTTAACTAACATAAAATAAATACGAAGGGAAAATTGTACAACCCTGTAAATAGTTGGCCACAACATATTTACATGATAGAGGTTGTCTGCAGTGAGTCACAGCAAAAGTTTGTTCCGGCTGTCCAGTTTGACGGCTATCTGGTCGACATCTCAAAACTGAACAATCATGAATATTCAGAGGAACCCACAACTATAAGTAACCTTAAATGTGTAATGGGATTTGGATGATATTCATGTATTTTTTTTGTTAGGTTCTCCTCATCTTTGAATTGTCATAGCAATTATACCACCAAATTAAGAAGAAATCATTTTTCTCTTTGAAACTTAAATTCACGAAACTAGCATTGAAGCCCCACTAGTTAAAAATATGAACAAGATTGAATATCTCTTGTGAACTTTCTTGTGTTCATCTTTCTTTATAGATTAATGTGCCTATTTTACAGGCTTGAAAGAGGCTTGGGTTATAATCACAACCCTTCTGACAACCTAATTAGTCAAGCATCCAGCCTTCATCGTCCCAATCTCCCAGCTCCTATTAAATACACTGGACCATTCACTAGTATGAACATTAAACAAAGCCTAAATGGCAATGATGACCACATTATTGAGGTAAGTGCTGTAAAGAAAGCTAATGTTCATAATCCAGGATACTCAAGCTTAACCAAAGTCTCATGTATTTTATGGCTTCATAATTTAGCTGAGCAGCGAGATTAACAAGATAAGACCTAGAATTCTCTCATAGAGCTCTTGATGTATATATTCAGTCTTATCTTCATAAACATTTATAGCGAATAGCATTCTGATGATTTGTGGTTCAGCACATGCAACTCTATGTTCAAAAAACTTAAAGGAGATCCTAAAAGTTATAAACACCTAACTTTGATCCCATATAGTAACATAATGTAATTAAGAACAATTTTTGCTCTCATTAAGTTGTTCTGGACCTTCTGGCAACAAACTAACACAGCTGTTCAAAAATAAGATTTTAAGGTTAAATCTTGAGAAACACGGGAAATAGACGTTGAAAGCTAGAAGATGGCAGAATGTGGCAATCAAGAAGACAGTTTCATGGAGAAGAATTTGTCCTTTTCAGCCTCAACAGCTATAAGTTGTAAAGCTAATGTCAATTGCAAGACTATTGAGGGTATTTTTGGGTATATTGATAACTCAAATATGTAACAGGGCTTAGGAGATGGAGTCACCAAACCCCTATTCCTGCTCATATAATGCTAGTACAACTGTAAGCAAGTGAGTGCAAGTATTACTTGTGATAGGTGAACCATCCACGGAGCTCTCAGGATCCCCTTCTTCACAGGGAAATCCAGACAGCCTGTTCTTCTGGCATTGTTCTTTTATAATAGGCACTGTTTTCACAACCGGAGAATCTCCAAGCTCTCTGACATGGTTCTAGACGTTAAATTAGGAAAAGCAAAAAGCAGAATGAACATGACATAAATCACTTCAGCTCACTAATAAATTCAATAAGCATGCTATAATATGAAGGATACAGATGATCCCATTTTTTCATTTGCTTTATAGCAGCGTCCCTTTGTTTGTAGAAAACGCTTAAGGCTGTGGGTGCCGTCCATATCAAATGCTCTTCCAGCGGGACTACCATCTTCAGCTTCCCCCTGCTTAGTATTCGACGAGGAGCTTGGGGAAGAGTCCTTAATGGGTGTTTTCAACTCAAATCCTGGGATCTGATGACCATTTTGTGAGTTTACAATATTAGTTGCTGATGAGTTGGAAAATTGTTCCTGATGGGTCATATGTTCCTCTAATGTGGGCCCATCATCCCCTGGCTGGCCTATCTCTACAACTGGGGAATGAAGGGGAACTTGATGCAACCCATTTGTTGGCTCAACAGACTCACTGCTCTCAGGCTTTTCTATCCTATCCCCATATAGCGATGAATTACTAGGTTGTTTTCTTTTCATCCTCTCAGTTGCCCCTTGAGTTTGATATGCATTCTTTTGTTCAGGAAATAACATCTTATAGGGATCAATTCTAGAACTCTTTCTCTCATTTGACTCTCTCTTGGATTTTGATGAAGCAACATGAAGTCTCTCCGACAATCCTGCTTCAAAGGAGAACATGTTCTCCTCCAAGTGTGGCCGTCTGTAGCGATGCAAGGGTTCTGTTTTAGTTTTTTTCAGTGATACTTTAGCTTGAGGCTTCTTCTTGGTCAAAGAGCGAGTCACAGGTCTCCTGGTGGAATGGTCTGAAGTATGAGAGTCAGTTTCTATTGTGTCGGAGTGCTGCCTGCTCTTGATCATAGAACTAGCCTTTCCTTTACCTTCTACCTCAGGCTTGGAATCATTTGCACCCCCCTCGAGGGTCTGCGAATTAGATTGCTGCTTAATTGGTGAAGTAACAGTTCCCAATATCTCCCAAAGTTTCATTCTTAAAGTGCCATTTCCATTGTTTCCTGGTACATTTGTTCCCTCTGCTGCTTTCTCTGGAATAAGAGCTTCATTTGCAGGTACATATGCAGACTCACCCACCCGCCCGATGGCCCTTTCATTGTCAGCCATGCTCTGATTGGCAACCCCGTCGATTTTCTTCTGCTGGACACTGGCAGGCTGTAAGATCGACACCTGATTAGCAAAAAACTGAACAGAACATGTTGCTGCTGCTTCATTTGCACCATCGAGAGACGGCTTGGGCACATTGCTGCTTGATGGTAAAAGTGAGACATTCTTTGCATGAACAATTGCCTCTGAAGATGATACTTTGCGATAGAAGGATCTCGTGGAAACCCATGGAGAAGTTATCTGACCAGGGGCCTCGGGCTGATTTTCCAAAGGGTGAGGCGAGGCTCCATCCGCGGCTCTATGTGTATCCTCTACTGGATTCCCCGGGCCGGAAGTTACATTTAAGGTGTGTTGTGGGGCCTCTCTAGCAACTTGGATACTTGTCTTCTGGGGTTTGGTTTTAGCAGAAGAGTCTACAACGACTCCTATAGACATCTTCCTGGATTGACTACACTGATGGTAATTGCTACCGAAACTCTGACGGTGGATCATCGGGTCCTGACATTGTTTGAGCAATTGAATGAAATCAATGGCCTAATTTTTTCCATATCACACAGGCATAAACTGGGAATGAAATCAACGAAAATACACTGAATCAAACAAAAGGGAAGCAAGGAAACGAAAGGCTAATCCAGGAATGAATTAATGCTTGGAAAAGCAGAGAAAATAAAACAACAGGCAGAATAGCAACGATAGTGAATGTGAATGGAGATGAAAAATGATGGGGAAGGAGAGGTTAGGGTAGTAAACATGAAATGAAACTACGTAGTACAGAACAATGTAGAGAAAGCCCTAATTAACATTGCGGATGGAGGAATGGGCGGGGAGGAATTGAAGAAGCTGCGATCGGTACTTACAACTCGAGGATCCATGGAGAGAGATAGAGAAAAGTGATGGATGGATGGATGGGACCCTCTCCTCGCAATTTAAACGAGTAGCTAGCTCGGCTTCTCGATCGCTACAACCTGCAATTGAATTGCAATCCACTTAGACAAACATTGGTATATAATACGATAACTGCTACAACAACAACAACAACAACAACAACAACAACAGCGGCAACAACAATAACAATAACAAACAAAAAAGGTTGCAACCAGTAGGGGACTTTGATTGAAACGATTCTTACTGCGTGGTGCAGCGGCCTGCACTCATTTGATTAAACATACATGAATTTGAAGTAACTGAACATGGCGAGAGAGAGAGAGAGAGGATTGTACGTGCTCCTGCTCCGTAGTAGTAGTAGTGTGGAATGGAATGGAGTCGGTGGATAGATTAATGGGGTCTGTGTGTGTGTGTGTGTGTGTGTGTGTTGCGTGCGTCGAAATTTTGAAATGGCCCTCCCGTCTTTCGTTGGGTTTGCCCGCCTCTTTTACTTGCTAAAAGTTAAAAAATACATATGGCGCGCGTGAGGGTGTGTGACTGTGTGAGGGATCAGATCCGCTGGACGCGATGCACATTGAGAACCCGTGGTCTCATGGTTGCCTGTGCCATAATCACAACCTAGATGGCGAACAAAATTCACCGATCACGGTAGAATAAATGAGTAAAAATATTATTTAACTTACGCATTCATAATCATTAAGGTTGCATTCTCCTGTGTGTTTTTCACCCAAGTTTTTGGTTTTTTGATTTTTCTCTTTCATTAGTCCCACAAGTTTTCTTTCTATCTCTCTTACTTTTTACTTTAATCATTACAAAAACTCAAAAAACCAAATCAAAAAATTATTCATCCAAAAGCAACCTAAATTTTAAGTAAAGTTTATATGGCAAGCATCAAATGATCGGCGCCATTAATTTTAAATGTGGTGATGCTGACACTTACACAGAAGAGTGTATTTATTTGTGTATATGCGTGTGTTTGCGTTTAACTTTGATATTTTTATCTTATTTTTCTTTTTTAATTTCTTAAAAAATTTACGTGTTTTCATTACGTGTTTTTCAATATTTTCTTTTATGGAATGTGTATTCTTAACTTATTATTACATCAAAACGACATTATTGTTAATTTATTGTTGGTAAAAACTGTTTTTTTCTTTTTTTGAGGATTACAAATTTCAATAATAAAGAACAATTTCCAATTATTTATAAATTATTGTTATACGTGAATTATCGTACTAACAATAATTTAGCTAAAATATATACATACGCTTCTTACAATTTTACGTATGAAGTTTGGCATTGTATAATTTTGAATATTAAGTTTGTGAATATAGTTTATTCCCACATTTACTTATAAGTAAATTCATACATTTTAAATGTGTAATTGATATTGTTATTAAGGAGAAGAAGGATATACATGATCAGAAGGCAAGACAAATTTGAATCAAAAGATTTGAGGCAAGGCTTATCAGAAGACTTAAAACAAGGCTTCTGAGCAAAGCTGAGTCAAGGCTTCAGATGAAGGCTTCCGATGTTGTAAAGGTTTCTGAATAATGAAGGTCTCTGAATTAAGTCGGTGGACTGTGGATGCATTGGATTAATGTAAGGTCTAGTGTAGGAGATCAAAATCAAGAGGAGGTTATTTTTTCCTCCTAGTTAAATAGCCGTAAACAATCGATCTCTTCATGTGATTAGCTTTGACCGAACAACTCTATTTGTTTTGTTCTGTTCTGTTCTGGAAACTTGCGGTTTTGGGATTTTCTGCAATATTTCTATCGGTGCTCAGATCTCTTTCAAATTCAATTTACTCTCAGGCAGCAAACTTGCCAAAGACATCAATTATCATCTGCTATTTTTTTTCATCATGTTGTATTTTCAGGACTCGGCTCAGAAGACATGCAAGGGAATTGGCCAACTTGAAGGAGGGCTGTACAAACTTGTTCTCCCTGTTAAATCTCAGGCTACTTGTAGTTTACATACAAATTCAAATTCTTCTTTGATGAAATTGTGGCATCATAGATTTGGTCATGTACCTTGCTCATCTATTAAACATATTTATGCTTTAAGAATGATTTGGGTAATGTCAATGAGGAGCAAGTTGCTTGTGATGTTTGTCATTTTGCTAGACAAACTAGAAGTTCATTTCCATTAAGTTCTTCTCATAGTACATCTTCCTTTGATCTTATCCATTGTGATGTGTGGGATCCATATAAACATCATACTTATGATGGTTGTGATTTATTCCTTACCATAGTTGATGATTACTCTAGAGTTACTTGGACCTATTTACTCAAATCTAAAGTTCAAGTTAAGTATCTTCTTGAGAATTTCTTTACCATGGTTCAAACTCATTTTGGTGTGAAAGTAAAAAGAATTTGATCTGATAATGGTATTGAATTCTTTGATCATGAAATGAATTCTCTTCTTCTATCTCTTGGTATTGAACCTCAAAGTTCTTATATCAAGACTCTTCAACAGAATGATAAAACTGAAAGAAAACATAGGCACTTATTGAAACTAGCAAGAGCATGCATTAAGATTTCAAGTCCATCTTCCAATAAAGTTTTGGGGTGACTGTCTGCTAACAACCACTTATATCATTAAACGAATACCTTCTATTATTCTATAATTCAAAACTCCCTACGAAGTTTTACTTGGGCATGCCTCTTCTTTTTCCCATATGAAAGTGCTAGGATGCCTTTATTTTGTGTCTACTCATGCTACTCAAAAGGATAAGTTTGGTCCTACAGCAGATAAGTGTATTTTTCTAGGGTATCCGTTTAGAAAGAAAACCTATAAAGTGTATAATCTTGTCACTCATAAGGTCTTCTACAGCAGAGATATCATCTTCTATGAGTCTCAGTTTCCTTATTTTGTATCTTTCTCTTTCATTCCCTCTGCATTACCAGTTGAGACACATTTGCCTTTGCCTCCTGATGAAGATCTCTTTCCTACTGTGTCTTCATCAGAGACCTTCTCATCAGAAACCTCAACTTCGTCAAACACCTTAAATCCATCTGAAACATTTCTACCTAATATTTCTGAACCAAGGAAGTCTACTAGGTCCAGAGTTCTTCCTCCTAAGTTTCATGAATTTACAGGGCTCCCCTCCTTGCTACAAACCCCTGTTGCTTCTACTTCTGTAAGGTCTACATCTCCTTACCCTCTACATAATCATGTTTCTTATGATCATGTCTCTCTTGCCTATAAAATCTATGCTTGTAATAGTTCTCTTCATCATGAACCTACTTCCTATTGTCAATCTGTCAAGGATCCTGAGTGGTGCAAAGCTATGAAAAATGAGCTTGATGCTTTAGAGGCTAGTAATACTTGGACTGTTGAAAGATTGCCTCCTGGCAAACACACGGTTGGTTATAAATGGGTATTTAGGATTAAGTATCATGTCGGTGGTTCTCTTGATTAATATAAAGCCAGATTAGTTATCAAAGGTTTTCTACAAATTGAAGGCATGGAATACTTTGATACTTTTGCCCCTGTTGCTAAGGTGACTACTGTCAACTCAGTATTGGCATTGGCTGCTATAAAAGGTTGGAATTTACATCAAATGGATGTCTCCAATGCTTTTCTATATGGAGATTTGTATGAAGATGTATATATGGACTTGCCTTCTGGTTATGAAGTCCCTGTTTCAGTTCCTTCTCCACAAGGTCAAGGTCGTCTGTTATGCAAGTTGAGAAAATCCTTGTATGGCTTAAAGCAAGCTCCAAGACAGTGGTTTGAAAAGCTATCTCCTGCTCTTCTTACCTACGATTTTCAACAATCCAGCATTGATCATTCCTTATTCATTCTGAAGATAGGCTCAGTTATCACAATCATCTTGGTTTATGTTGATGATATGATTGTAACTGGATCTGATCCTTCCATAATCCAACAATTTAAGGATCATCTCAAGACAGTGTTCTCTGTTAAAGATCTTGGCCCACTGAAGTATTTCTTGGGTTTGGAGATTGCCAAAAACTCTTCTGGTATTTGTCTTCATCAGAGGAAGTATGCTCTTAGCATAATTTCTGATTCTGGCCTAAACAATGCTAAGCTTACTAAGCTTCCCATCTCTCCTAATCATACATTAGCTACCTCTTCAAGTTCTTTGATTACTAATCCTGCCACATACAGAAGACTTGTAGGAAGATTGATCTATTTGACTATTACAAGACCTGACATCTCCTATACTGTTCACATTTTGAGTCAATTCATGTCTCAGGCAAGTGAGGATCATTAGCATGCTGCACTTAAACTTGTTAAGTACTTGAAAGGAAGTCTGGGACAGGGTATCTTCTTTTCTGCTTCTACCTCTCTGATTCTCACAGCTTATTGTGATTCTGATTGGGCTGCTTATCCCCTTACACAAAAATAACTTTCAGGATTTTTTTTTTTTTTTGGTTCTTCCCTTATTAGTTGGAAATGTAAGAAACAAACCAATGTGAGCAGATCTTCTGCTGAAGCCAAATACAGAAGTATGGCTCATGTTGGTTCTGAAATACAATGGCTTCTGGCTTTGTTTCAAGATTTTGGAGTTACATCCATGAAACCTATACAATTGTTTTGTGACAACAAGTCTGCTCTTCACATTGCTGCTAACCCAGTTTTCCATGAGAGCACTAAGCACATTGAGATTGATTGTCATCTTGTTCGAAATCTTCTTCAATCCAATGTCATTACCACTACTCATCTTAGTACTCAAGATCAGCCAGCATACTTACTCACCAAAGCCTTGGGTCATTCTTCCTTCTTCCATCTTGTGGCCAAGTTGAATGTGATGAATCTCTTCACATCCAACTTGAGGGAGGATGATAATGTTACTAAGGAGAAGAAGGATACACGGGACCAGAAGGCAAGCAAACTTGAATCAAAAGACTTGAGACAAGGCTTATCAGAAGACTTGAAACAAGGCTTCTGAGCAAAGGTGAGTCGAGGCTTCCGATGAAAGACTTTTGATGAAGGCTTCAGATGTTGTAAAGGTCTCTGAATAATGAAGGTCTCCGAATAATGTAGGTCTTCGAATTAAATTGGTGGACTGCGGGTTCACTGGATTAGTGTAAGGTCTAGTGTAGGAGATCAAAATCAAGAGGCAGTGTAGACACCCCATTTTTTACCTAGTAAATAAAGCATTTTACTAGAGAATTTTAATAAATAAAAGAAGTCTAAAATAGCATTAATAATTATGTTAGTAAGATTAATAAATGTACATACTCAAATGTTGCACTTATACATGACTAATGTGGCGTAATAATTTATTTTGTAGGATGAATGGAGAAGAGACAAAAAAAAAAGAAGACTTTCTCTCACAAAGTGATCATTATATCAAGCTTCCAAATAGGAGACAAGCCATACCAAAAATGAAAAAAAAGAGTAAAACAAGATGCCTAAGCAATTTACAAATAGGGATTGAGTGAATTAACCCTTAGGTATCATTGGACAATAGATTGTATCACCTTTTGGCTTTGAAAAGGGTCAAAATATCAAAACTTCTCACGGCAGTCGGTCCGGCTCCATTGAGCTATTTTCTGGAATTTTGTCATTTTTAAAGGGCAGAAGGGTAAATCTCATACTACCCCCGAGCGTATTTTGGACATTTTGGACATCCAGAAAGGCTGAACGCTCCACTCCAACTATAAATACCCCACCATTTACTCCTTTCAACCTTGAAAGATCCCTCTTCAACCCTCTGAAAGGCCAAACCTTCCTTAAACTAAGCTTACTCTTCTCATCTCTCTTTAATCTCCCTCATCAATCATCCTAACCACCCTCTCTTTGATAGCACTCAATTGGACTGTAATTTAGTGCTATATTATGGGTATTTTATATACATTTTATATGCATTTATTGGATATAATCCCTTGATTTTCTATGATTTCATGTTTTTAGGGATTATCAAGAGCTTGGAAGGAAAAGTGAGCAAATATGAAGTATTTGGAGCTAAAAGTTATATTTCTGGAATATTTATACAAAATGGAGCAAAAGTCGTGAAGGCCCGTTAGTCATCCGAGTAACTTATAAACATCTTATGAATGAAGGACTAACGGCCGTTAGTTATTTAATGGTAGAAAAGGTTGAAAGTGCAAAGAATAAAGAAGAAGGGCTGAAGATTTAATTGTTAAAAGGGCGGATAATCCTGTGCAGCCGAGCTCACCAAATAGTCAACAACCAACGCTCCAGAGCCGCAGTCCACCACGCCTCCCATGCACCCAGCCGCACTGGATCAGACGCGCAGCAGCTCACGCCAGCACGCGCACGTGAAGGGTCCCACGCGGTCAGCCAGCCAGCCCCCTCACGCCTCTCTCCAGTGCGTGTCTTCCACGCGCCCGACAGCCAGCAAACGCCAGCCACTCCCGCGCTGCCACGTCGCCTGGCTTGTCCCCCACTCCATCTCTCTCCTCTCTCACACGCCACTCACACATCACCAGCACCAATCAGCCTCCGCCACCTCAGTCGAGCCCACCTGTGGAACCAATCAGAGAGCGCCATATGGCAGCTCTGCTGCCAAACGTGAAGAAGGATCCAGAATGTCCATCAGTCGTGCAAAATTGGAGAAAATCAGATCCGGATTTGTATCAATTAATACTAGAATTATTCTCCAAGCAAATTAGTATTTTACCAAAAGTGTAATTCCTTCTAGGTTTAGGATTTAGGGTTTTACTCTCCTATAAATAG
>JAOWAN010000049.1:144086-158863 GCA_028566635.1 Lobelia cardinalis
TAAATATAATGATTGATACTTCATTTAACTTCAGTGTAGCGTTCTTAGTATTTCATCTTATATTTGCATTCAGTGTTATTGGCTTGTTGCTATTGTTGATGCCCTTCGTTGTTGCTGTTATGATGCTTGTTGCTGCTGCTATGATGATTCATGTGCTGCTGTGATGCTTGCTGACTTGCTGTTGCTGCTGGCCTGCTGTTGCTACTGCCCTTCGATGTTACTTACTGCCCCTTAGTGCTAGCCTGCTGTTACTGCCCTCTGTTTTGTTGTATTTTTGCTGCTGCGCTTAAGCCTTAGCTGTTGTTACTGCCCTTTATATGCTGCTGCTGACTGCACTATTTTGTTGTGTTTTTGTCTCTTTATTATGTTATAAAGTTATGAACATGTAATATTTTTTTGATAGTTTAGTACTAGTTCTTTTTAATGTGTTAGGAGTTATATTTTTGCCCCTTTTTATGTTATGAACATGTTTTGAAACCTGTACTTGGTGTCTATTGTGTTTCAATTTATAGATGAGTTTATATGTAATGATCAATGATGGGAGGGAGTCTCAAAATGGCCTGCTGCTGGCATGCTGCCTTTTGATGTTGCTTTGCTGCAGCCTTTTGTTGTTGTTGCACTTGCTGTTGCCCTTTTTTTTTGGGTTTGCTGCTGCCTTTTGTTGTTGATGGGTTAAATTAATTTCGCTCAATTTCTTACTTGTCGTCGCATAAAACTGCGTAAAAACCGCATAAACCGCCCGCTCAAACCGCGGGTTAGGTGGTGCGGTTCCAACACCTTATGTAGCGAGGTGCGGGCAGTTTGAAAATTATATAAAATCGCGTTACCCGCACCCGCCCGCATTAACACCCCTACCACACTACCTAGTTGGTTAGGCTAGGATTTGTGATGTGCACTTTATTAATTTTCACTACACTATTACAAAGCTTCGTGGCTCATCATTTTAAGCTCAAGCAAGTAGGTAGTGATCACTAATGGACCGTGTACATCAACAACCGTGCCTAACCTATTGATTTGTTCGAGTGAACGTGTTCTCTCTTCTAGAACTAATCTCACTCGATTTGAAACAAGCAATCAATGTGCCTCCAAAGATATTACAATGGGGAGGCACTCTAAATGATTGAATACAATGTTTGTGACTGGGTATTAAAAGCTCCAGGTATGTGCGTGAAAGAATCTGAGCTTTTAATGCTATCAAAAATGACTCTCTCTTTTCTTCTGTAATATGTGCAGAC
Organism: Lobelia cardinalis; assembly: GCA_028566635.1. Taxonomy (NCBI): domain Eukaryota; kingdom Viridiplantae; phylum Streptophyta; class Magnoliopsida; order Asterales; family Campanulaceae; genus Lobelia; species Lobelia cardinalis. The sequence continues at coordinate 145,322 of JAOWAN010000049.1, forward strand.
ACCAACCCACGAGCAACTTCATCCATCTCCATTGCTGGGTATTTATAAGAGAAGTTAATATGCCGTTATTCTTCCTTTTGGCTCCAACAATAGGCAATTTTGAATTTGGGCAGTGATCATTAATTGCTTGAGTTGATCGGTACTTGATAGGATAGAGGTCCTATTGATAGGTCTTGGGAGCGGAGCCTCTTATCATAGTCCTGCAGGTACAAGGTTAGCTAAAAAGAGAATGTTTGTTAGTCAAAGAACATGTTGTATCAATAAAGTGTTTTATCTATTCTAAGCTAACAATAAATGAGATAACCAAGCTAAGAGTTTCATGGCTTGGTAAATACTCAACAATTTATCCGTTGAAACAGAAGCTTTTATCGTATGAGAGGATCGCAAAAGCTTAAGCTTTCTGCTAAACTTAACAGTTCATTAAAGCTAAGGATATAAAAGCTTTTGATAGCCAAAGCTATCAACTTTTCTAAGCCTTTCTGCAAGGAAAAATACAAACACTTATGGGGAATCTATTTAAGCACATCGAGAGAGTTAGAGAGCATACAAAACACTGTTATAGAAGCTAAGGACCTAAAGATTAAGAAATAAAGAAGATGGGTCCAAAAGCTTTCTTAGAATTGAATGAGCTTAAGCAAATTAAGAATCTTAGATCAACAAGACTAAAAATTCAACAAGGAATGCATACATCCACCGATAACACGATCGTGTAATTTAGTAAAAGTGTAGTACAAATGTGTAAAACGTCAACTATTCCTCTTACGATATCTAATATTTTGGAGATCACTATTGTGAAATGGAGGGATTAGTGTTATAATGACCTTGAAATGGTTCATATCGAGTAGGTAAGCAAGTGAGACTAAAAATTAAACAAGGAATACGTACATCCACCTGTAATCCCCAACTACCCTAAAAGGGCAATTTAGGAAAAGTGTATTACAAAAGTGTAAAACGTCAACTATTCCTCTTACGATTGAGGAGGTCAAGAGGTGAGACTAAAAATTGAACAAGGAATGCATACATCCACCGGTAACACGATCATGCAATTTAGTAAAAGTGTAGTAAAAATGTGTAAAGCGTCAACTATTCCTCTTACTATATCTAATATATTTTGGAGGTCACTATTGTGAAACAGAGGGAATGGTGTTATAATGACTTTGAAATGGTTCACATCGAGTAGGTAAGGAAGTGAGACTAAAATTGAACAAGGAATATGTAAATCCACCGGAAATCCCCAACTACCCTAAAAGGGCAATTTAGAAAAAGTGTATTACAAAAGTGTAAAACGTCAACTATTCCTTTTACGAATGAGGAGGTCAAGAGGTGAGACTAAAAATTGAAAAAGGAATGCGTACATCCACGGGTACATATTATTGAGGTAAGGAAGTAAGACTAAAAAATGAACAAGGAAAAGAGGACTACTAGTTGTACTATTTTACTACAAACCTGTAACTTTTTAAAATTGCATTGTAACAAAATTTAAACTATTGGTTAGTAAAAATGACGACAACACACCCGTGTGGGATAACCAGCACGGGTGTGTTTACCGTCATTAAATGTTACATGCATGTGCTTAACAACAAATACAACCGTGTTTAGACACACAGACATGTTAGTTAAAAAAAAACACGATTGTGTGTTGTCACCGAAATCATTTATTTTATCCAAATTAATCTGAATATTCGTGTGTCAGCATATGACAGGTGTGTTCATTCTCGAACCTCTTATACACGGTTGTGTTACCATATAGACATACCCGTGTTTTACACACGATTGTGTCATTGAATACACACGGCTTAATTACAACACTTAAATACTCACCTTCTTCTGAACGCCTCGAGTTCCCCCCTTCACCTCTTAAATACCTACGAAATTCAATAGTCAACTCTCCAAATCTTCATTTCAATCCCTACCATTCGTCTCCTTTTCTTTCAATCGAAATGGTAACTAAACGCAGCGGAACTTATCCAAAACAACCGGTAATCATTAGGTTTTAGTGTGCATGCGACGTTCGACGTTTCCATTTACGAAGCCAATTTGCGGCTTTCTTTTGGTTCCTTCGTCGCCCTTATTACTTTAGTTGCCGTAGTTGTCTTCGGGTCCATTGGAGATGGTTGAGGGGTAAAGCTGCAAAGTGGAGGGCTAGAGTTGCAAAGTTTTACGCTGGACAGGGAAAGAAAAGGCCTAGAGTTTCGAAGAAGACGGCCACAGCAGGAATGGAGGCCTGTTCTTTTTGTTTGTATGGATAATGGAGGGTTCTTGTGGGTGTGTGGGTACTGTAAGGTTCTTTTGGGTTTTTGTATGGTTACTGTAGGGTTCTTGTGGTGTGTGGGTACTGTTGGAATCTTTTGGGTTGTAGCATGGGTGCTATAGGTTTCTTTTGGGATATTTAATATATGTACAGAGTATTATGCTTTGCTAATCCTACTTATTACCAGTTTTACTTTGATTTTTTAATTATGTGCTTTACTTTGTGTTAAGGGTAGAGACGGCGACTCAAAAGTGATACACATAAATAACCATAGATTAGTTCTTCATAAAGAAAAAAAACACATAGCTGACAAACGAGAAAAAGAAAAACAAGAGAAACAGAAACATAGCAAGTGATACAAACACAAACATCAAAAAAGTAGGGAAAAAAAACCTAAGCAACCTAAGTGCGTCCGCTCTTCCCCTTCCAATCCCCGCCACTGCTGTCGGCCCAACCACTGTTCTTACCAGCACCACTACCACCACCAGGTTTGTACACAAACTTGGGCTTGGAAGCTTTCACAACTGCTTCCCAGGGTCTCCACTCCTTCCTCATGTAGTTAGCCAGGGCTTGATGTTGGACCATGTGTTTGAGCTTGTAGTTATGTGAGACGGCCACACCATCAGCATGCTGGAGAAGGGAGTTGTAGGTTGCATCTACTGCTTTCTATGCGTTAAGCAGGGCAAGAATGGGAATTTGAAGCAGTTTGGACCAGGGTTCTCCCACAGCACCTTGATCTTCTTGGTCTCAAGATCAGGTGCAATAGTAGCAGCACGAGCATGGAATTCTTGCAGGGTTATATCTTCCTTACCTTCATCGTCAGAACTTGACATAGACATTGAAAAAGAAAGAGGAGTCGATGGTTTTGAAAGAGACTTGTAATGAAATTTTAGGAATAAAAGAGACTTGTAGAAGGAATGAAAGAGATACACTCTATTTATAGACCCGAGCTGCAGATGCGTGTTAGGTTTGCCAAAGTAAATGCAGTAAAACCTATTAGATCTACCACAACTACAGTAAATACACTCTATTTTTTACCCTTTTCTATCATGTTTCAAAACTATTGTAAATAGTTATAACTTTTATCCCTCAAGATATACTCTAATTAACATGTCCTTGTTATTTAAACAGACACGGCTGTGTTTGGACTTACATACGGCTATGATGAACACGTTCATGTATTTTAAATACACACGGCTGTGCTTTGGGCTTAATTTTTAAAAAAAATTCATTTGTAAATCAAGAACACGGCTGTGCTATATTTACACATGCTAGTGTTGAGAACCAATAATTATTTAATTACGGGTGTCTTTCTTTTTCTCTCCATTATTCACCTCCGCTCTCTTCTGCTCTTAAACCCTTACCAAAATTCTCTCAATACTCAACACACAAAACCCAACTATTTCTTGCTTGAATCCACCAAAATTCCCTCAATACTCAACACACAACACCCCTGCTCTCTTCTGCTCTTAACCCCCTTCCCCAATTTTCAATTACTCGACATTCAACCTATCACCCAAGTATTTATTGGTTGAATCCAGCAAAATTATCCTAACCCACTGTAACTCCACTTCACCATTGTTCTGAAATGGCAAGAAGTCAAAAACACAAATCCGTTGTTCAAAACCAGCAACCAGCAACAAAGAAGCAAAAGGTTCCCCCAGAACCGAAGACCCCCTCACATTCAACGGTTGAAGTGTATTCAGTCAAGATAAATGGAGGTGAGTCCCAATTTAAGAGAGCAAATTTCTTAAGAAATAGAAAAATTGTGGGTAGTCGCTATGTTTGTGAGCATACTTAATATTCATGAAGAATTTGTTGATGTGTTAGATTCTATTGATTGGGTTAAATTGTTGTCCATGAATTGTCCTACCTATGAAAAATTGGTATCAAATTGTTGACTTCTTTTAACATTGCCCATGAAGGTTCTACTTGTTCATTTCGTATAGCAAATAAGGATTATAGAATGGGTAGGGTGGGCGCGGTTCGGTTCGGTGCAGTATAGAGCTAAAACCGAAAACCAAACCGGTCAAGTTAACCGGTTCGGTTCGGTTCCATTTTAAGGGGGAAAATGTGAAGAACCGGTTTAAACTAAATCGATCGATTTTGGATCGGTTCGATTTCAGTTTTGGATCACAAATGCTGAGCCCAAAATCTGACCATAAAATGAATTCATCTTGTTATTGGGCTGATTTTTATTTGGGCCTTGTATGATATATTGAAGCCTTTATAAACGGGTCCTATGAAGATTATACTAGCTTGCTTTTGACCAGTGCTCAGTACTTCATTCCCCTTCTTTTTCTTTCTGCCATTATTTTATCGAATTCATTTCATTAAAGCATTTTTTTGTGATGGTAAGGCTTTGGGGAGGGGGGTTGTGAAAGAGAAGGTGGTAACCATCTTTATTGAAAGATGTTAAAGAGAGAGCTACAAATAGAAAGAAAATAAAGATGGAGACCCATTTAGAGATATAGGAGAAGAATAGAGATAAAGATTAGATGGGGAACTTACCTTGGCTAGCGGCAGCGGAGGTAGATGGATGGAGGAAGCAGGCAGGCGGCAATGGAGAACCGATATGTCCTTTTCGATCTGTGAAATAGTGAAGGAGTGAACTGAAGGGAAGAAGAATTGACGGTGAGAGGCAGTAGCGGGTTGCCGACGGTTGAATGGAGTCGGAAGAGGAGGTGCAGCGGACGACAGTCGGCGAGAGAGATGGAGAGGGGGGGGGAGGGATTTTAGGGCTTAGGGATTTTTCATCTTTTTTCGTTTTTGAATCTTAGGGTGAAAGGTCCAGGTCGTATAAGTCAAGTGTAATGAAGTAATGCTGTTAAGTTTGGGTTTTTTAAGGTAAGTATTTTATTTTTTACTATTATTATAATTAGTAATTTAATTATATATATATAATAAAAAATATATATTCGGGTTAACTTCGGTTTCGTAAACCATAGAACCGAGAATCGATCCGAACATGTATGGTTCGGTTCCGGTTCGTTGACTTTTTAGTCAACTCGGTTTTTTCGGTTTGGTTCGATCCGGATCGATTTTCTGGTTTTTTTGCCCACCCCTAAGAATGGGTAGACGGGAAATTGCATAGGTTTTTGGTTGGAAACTGATGATTTGTGTTTTCCACCTTATAATGTTGAAACTCCCTTTCTACGCAAGTTGTCACAAAGCAAAAAATTGGTTTATACAACTAAGAATTGTAAAGCATCAAATTTTACCACATATGTCTACCGATATTTGCATCGAATCCTTTGTTTCACCATATTTGGATGAAGTGAGAGTAATGGGAATATAAATAGGGGTGAATTAGAGATGTTGTATTGTTCCATCATCAAACCAAATCAGATTTTGTAGACTTATTTTTTGGCCATTTTGAGAGGGTAATTGGGAATTCCAAAGGTGAGATTGTTTGCGGAGGCATGATCACTGCTATAGCCGAACACATTGGGGCTTTTCATTCAAATAGAACCAATTTATCAGCAGTTGACCCTCAACCATTGCGGGTTGACGAGAAAATGTTATTGACAATGAAATGATTGCGAAAGTGTGAGGTTGGTGGTGTAGAGCGTATCCCTATTCCTACTGGGACTACTGACAGTGAGCGTGAGCGTGAGAGTGGTGTCGATGCCCCGGTTGGTTTCAAAGATACGTTGTTTACATCAATGCTCAGTTAACCTTACTGTAACAAACACAACAAGAAATGCAGCGGTAGATGCAATTTCAACAAGACCTATTGGATGACTATTTTAATTGCATTGAATTTTCTCCAAGTGGTGGATCAACTAACTGCGGTTCGTGATAGTTTTATATCAAGATTAGGTAAATTATACCAAAGATAACGTTCATCAAGCGAAATTTCAGATGCAATCATTTTTGCTGCAATATAGAAATCATCTCTTACATATATTGTAACATTTTTTTGGATATGCCATTTGCACAAACAATGGTCTTCTTTGGGAGTTTATTTCTGCATGAGGCTTCCTCAAAACAGTGTCATTACAGGGGTATGAGTTTATATTCCTGTGATGACACCGTTTTCATGTAGGCTCGTGCAGAAATATACTCCCAAAGCAGATCAATCTTTGTGCAAATGGCGTATTTAAAAAAAATGTTACAAGATGATTTCTATATTGGAACAAGAATAATTGCTTTTGAAATTTTTCTTGTTGAACATTATCTTTGGTATTATTATTTATCTAATCTTGCCATATGATGATAGAAAAGGAATGTCCAAGCTGGTGCTAGAAGCTGTTCCCTCTAGTTTAAAGGGTTTGTTGAACATTTGTTCTTATCAATTTATTGTGGACTGTAATTTTAGGATTTTTCGAATGTAAGTGAAATGATGTTGTGTTACTGCATAAGTTAATGATAGCTTAAAAAACTTTTATTGTAGTGGTTTGTAATCCATTCCAAGTTGAAAGAAGATTGTATTTGCCTTGTTCTAAAATATTCACATGAAATCATAAAATACAGGCGTGTCAACTGTCAAGTACGTGTTCAAGAAACACATCCGTGTCTATTGACATGAAACAATCGTGTGTTAAGGGAATTCCCCAGGCGGGTGTGTTTTTTATGAAAAACTAGATAATTCCACCCAGTATGATATTAATGAATTGGAACACGTTTGTGTTCAATTGTGTTCAAGTATTGCAATGATTTTATAGTACATAAAGTAAAATACTAATCAACATTAAAAAAAATAGATAAGAGATGACAGTAATTAAACTATGTTTATTCCCATTAAGCTTAAGAAAATAGGTAAGAGATGACAGTAATTTTCTTGATTTACATCATTTAAAACTGATCCCAAACAATCTGATCTCAAACGTAGTCTAGAAGTTGTCATCATCAATGACTCACATTGCAAACAATATTATCTATAACACATCTTTTACATTCCATTCTATGAATGTTTTGATATGCTATTTTCCATCGAAGTCAATGTTCTCTCTCTTTCGATTGTTCACATAACTTTTCATTCCTTAAATACGAAAACAGGATCCAACTACGACTCCTACGAAGAAAAAAACTTGCGCAGTCTAGCAACAAATGTGCATTCTCACGACATATGCAAATGCTGAGCATTTGAATTGCTAATTCAGACTCCTTACAAAAAAAAAATACTTGCAAGGACTCCACGTGAGAAGGTTGCACGAAGATACCATTGTGACGATAAATTATGAAGAGATGCAAGAGCAATATTAAGCGATTCGGGAGTGACATCTACTTTGAAGAACTTTCTCAATACGGTTTCAGTTTTGACACCGAGATTTTCCGCATTGAAAATTTTGGCGAACAATGCATCAAAATCTGATTTATGCCACCATTCTGTTTCCAGCAAGCTTTCCACACTAATATTTCTTTTAAATTCATCGCTATCAAACACTTCTTTGAATCTCTAGCAACTCCTTTGAAAGACCACCACATCTTTAAAAGAGACTTTGGCAAATGAGAGCATAATGAGCAGCAGCATTTCGAAAGGGAGATTAAGGATATAATTTCCCCTTTCCTCTAAACTTGTTTGACAATCCATTTGTATGTTTAGAAACTAGGTTATTCACTGTTTTAGAATGGTAATGTATTAGATTTGTTGGTCATTCACAACAATATTTATAGACGGGAATGTAAAAAGGCAGGTTTTGAATTTATGCACGCCAAAATTTTAATGGAAACAACGTTTTAGGATTATAAAACCATGGACAGTTAGGCCAAATCTTTAATGAACACAACTGTTTAGGACTCTAAAACTATTTAAAAGGACGGTTCAATTAGTACTCCCTCCATTCCTAATGAGGTGACGTTTTGGGACTCTAAAACCATTTCAAAATTAAAACACAATTAATCCATTTCTTGGTAACTACAATTGAAACGTCACCTAATTAAGCATGCTTTTGTGTCTTAATTAAGTTATTAAACTGTGTTTATTCGAGGCAAACAACCATTGGAACTATGTGATATCTCATCCGAAGACTGTTTTATTTCACTACATTTGCATTTGCATTTGACAAATCATAAGGGGAGAGATCATTACAGAATTAAAAACTTCATTATCATAACCAGAGAGATTACAACAGGAGATCATAAACACACTGAGACAAAAGTAACAAACAATGAGGCAAACAAGTAGGGTAACCTAAGCAACAAATTTCCCTTTTGGCTTGGAAGCCATGACTGCTGCTACCCATGGTCCCTAATTTTTGGTGAGGTAGTTAGCAAGCGCTTGATGCTGGACCCGATTGATGAGTGAGTAGTTGTTGCTGTTTGCTACACCTTCTATATGTTGGAGGATAGAATTATAGTTACACATTCTTTGCTTTCTATGTGTACGACAAGGAGGGAATGAACACAAGAAACTCTTAGGATCATTCACAGAGTCCAATTGAACCGACATCTTTTGGCTCCAGAGGTCTGGTTCAATAGCTGCAGTCATGGCTTGAAATTCTTTCGAGGAGTGTTGTTGTTTGCCATAGTTGAAATGAGGAACAATAAATTTAGAAGGGATGAAGGATTCTGAACTTGGCAAATTAGGGTTCTTGAGAACGACCCTTTTATAAAAGGAGTTAAGAGGAGTTAGATTTCAATTGAAAGCAAAAAGAATTAAATGAAGTATACCTAACAGTACTGATGGATAGAGCTTCATTAAAGGCTCTTGCTACTCTCTTCATACACTGAGACTGCAAAATGGATGGATAGAGGTTCATTAAAGGCAGATACTTCGCTCTTTTAACCGTGTAGCATTCATTAAACTGTATTGGGAAGGATAATCCACATATATTATTATTATTATTATTATTATTATTATTATTATTATTATTATTATTATTATTTATAAAACCAGGGCGTTACCTGGCGGGAATGCATTAAACAAAAGAGGGGTCTCAATACCCTAAACCCTATACCTGTAGCATTCATTAAACACAGCTGTATTTAATCACATGAAATCATATAACACAGCTTGTTTCATCACATAAAATCAAATAACACAGCCATATCTCTCTTCTTACATTATTTACAGACATTAAAATATCCAAAAAAATAAATGTAATGCAATTTGATATAATTTTTAAACCAAACGAAAGAAAATGTAACTATTTACCAAACAGTCGTAACTTTATAATTACCGCCGTCACATAACAATTTACCAAAAAGCCTATAACGTTTTACCAAACGACTATCTTTCTTTACAAATAAACTTAACAAAAGAGTTATAAGACATTTTTAAAAAGTTATGTGGCGGCGGAACATAATTGTGGTAGAGCTTTTATTTATATTTTAACTCATTGATTCTAATTTTTTTTATAACGCTGCTAAAATAATTATATTGAGTGGAACGTATTATTCTTAAAAAAATTAAGTTTTTTTTTTAAAATTTTTGCTTAAACAGAAAAAAATTAAAATTATAGATCGAAAATGAGTACACTATATTATACCCAATAAAATTAATATAAAAATATTAAACTGATTATTGTAACTGGTAACCGCATGTACAGGTTGGTTCCAAACCATTAAGGCTTGGGTCACGATGTTAATTTATCATTATTTTCGGTTTTTAAGTTTTTATGGATCCTCTCATTTTCTCTCTATCTCTCTTACTTTTTCAATTTAATCATTATAAAACATCAAATAAAATCATCAAAAATCAACTTCATGATCCGAACCTAAGCGGTATTATTCACTTTTACAAACTTATTATCTAAAGGTTATAATAATTTATCAATAAATTATTTTTATTAAATATTCGTAAAAATGCGAATGTTCGCACGGTAGCAATTTAGTAGTAATAGACTAGCAGTAAAGTAAAAATAGTGGAATTAGTGACAGATGGATAAGAAGGATAGCAGCAGCACATAGATTTTTTTGGTAAGGAGCACATAGATAGATAGATAGATAGTTTGATAGATGGATAGATGATGACGTCGTTCACTTACCTTAGCTGCTGCCGTGGCCATTTCCTCCCTGCGGCGGCGGCTCCGGCGAATTCCCGCCACTATGGTTGTTCACCCCCCCTTCTTTCCCAACCGTACCAGTCAACACCAAATCACTCATCATCCTTGTTTTCTAAAAACAGAATCGTCGGTCCAGTAGTATGCTCCATAGCCAAAGAGTCTCCTCCTCCTCCTATAATTTCATCCAATAAAGAGTCGAAGGATGATGTGTTGGACTGTGTGATTGTTGGCGGAGGCATCAGCGGACTTTGCATTGCCCAGGCTCTGGCCACCAAGCACCACCCATCCATCGCCCCTAATTTTGTCGTCACCGAGGCTCAGGATAGGGTCGGCGGCAATATTCTTACCGTTGAGAGGGATGGATATCTCTGGGAAGAAGGTCCTAACAGCTTTCAACCCTCCGATCCCATGCTCACTATGGTGGTATGTATCGTATTTTCCTTCTCCCGCTCCTCTCACTCAATTACCTCAAATTAGAACCCCCCCCCCCGGCCAAATTCCCCTCTAGGGTTATAAAATGTCGTAATTAGATACTACTAAGTATGCATATTTAGTAAATGAATTGATGGCAAATGAATGATGCATTACATACGTAAATGCATATTTGAGACGATTTCTTTGGATGGATTGATGCTGGTGCAGGTGGATAGCGGTTTGAAGGATGATTTAGTGTTGGGGGACCCTACAGCCCCTCGTTTTGTCTTCTGGGATGGTTCTCTGCGTCCAGTGCCTTCCAGTCCCTCTGATCTTCCCTTCTTTGACCTCATGAGTTTTGCTGGCAAGCTTCGCGCTGGCTTTGGTGCCCTTGGCTTTCGCCCTTCCCCTCCAGTTTGTTCTCTCTCTCTCTCTCTCTCTCTCTCTCTCTCTCTCTCTCTCTCTCTCTCTCTCTCTCTCTCTCTCTCTCTCTCCCCTGACCCTCTTTCCATTTTCATTTTTCCAAATGCTAGAAGTAGTAGATTTTGCTTTTATTGCTGTTGGGATACATTATATTCTATTCCCTTCCTTTCATCTGGACATGTCTTCAATAACATTCCATCGGGAATCCCGTGTTAATTCTCATATCAGCATAATCTGACAAAGGTTACAGGGTCATGAGGAGTCTGTTGAAGAGTTTGTGCGTCGAAATCTTGGTGATGAAGTTTTCGAACGTTTGATTGAGCCATTCTGTTCAGGTAAGTTTCATTCACCTGTTATTTATACTACTCCATTATCCTCTCTGGTTTTCCTTAATTACATAAGCCTGAAAATGTTCTCTACCATTGTTATTCAACTTGACCCACACAAGCTATTCGGTTTTACCTTACAAATCATGAAAACTGAAAGTAGTTGCCTCTAGAAGTTGGAAAATGCTAACAAGTTCCCGTAAGATTACGACGACAGAAAAATTTTGCATCGAGAATCAGAAAAAGTGTAGTAGTGTGACCCATCAATGCTCTGATTCCATTTAATTGCAGAAAGTTTCCACTTTTATAATCTATACAAGCACCATTGTAAGCACAAGCCTTCAAGGTTTTGACCATCTATTTTCTGATTCACATGTTCAATGTAAATGTAGATAATTTTCTTATATAATGAATGCTGTTTGGCATTCGTTAGGGTGCAAACTTCGAGCATGTCTTTTCAAAGGTGATGATGGTGTTCCATCATGATTGACTAGATGTTATGTGCAGCTTGTTTGGCTTGGAATTTTCTAAGCTTTGTCAGCTTATTATCCCAAACCCATTAATCTTACTAAGCTCCAGGACATGTTAATGCTTGGTTTTATTATGTCATTAATGAGCTTAGTTCAAAACCTTTCTTTTTTGTTAATCCGAATCAAAGCCACACTTGAGCATAGGTCGTTCTTCATACCTATATATTACTTTTAGAGCAGACATAAGACTAGGTTAAAGTGTTATTGGCATGTTCATTTTTCCATCTTTTATATTATAATTTGTTAGTGGGGACTCATCCCTGAAGCTTCCTGAGAATATTCAATAGGCACATTTTATATTCGGGGCCTCACTAGGATTCCTTTTGTCAAAAACAAGTTTGTTACTGACCACTGTTGAATTATCTGTACTCTAGTTAATAGGAAGTTATATCGAAGCTTAGAATGAAATCACTTTCATTCTGTGCTGAATCTTTTCTGAGCTTTGGTAGCAAAGTAGTACTTATGTATTCTTAGTATCTACTTGGCCTATATTTTCTTTGTTCAATAAGTTGCTTTTTGTGCAATGAGGGCGTTACTTGCAGCTCAATGAAGACATTAGAATCAGTTAAAGCTATCCAAACTTGATGAATGGTTTGCAGGTGTTTATGCGGGTGATCCATCGAAGCTTAGTATGAAAGCTGCATTTGGAAAAGTTTGGAACCTTGAACAAAACGGTGGTAGCATTGTTGGTGGAGCTTTCAAAGCAATTCAGGAGAGAAATAATACTCCTAAGTCCCCTCGAGATCCGTAATAACATGATCAGTAGTTTCATTTAAGGTTTTATTGATATCCGTTTCCATGTATATAAATTAAACTCTCTCTCCATACTAATCTAGCAGGCGTCTACCAAAACCCAAGGGACAAACAGTTGGATCTTTCAGGAAAGGCCAGGCAATGCTGCCAAATGCCATTTCTCAGAGGTGCATTTTATCCTCGTTCTTTTTGAAAAATAGTTTTGCTTCATAGAAACAAAATGCATGCACTTTGTGGTATTGGTAATAATAGGGTTGAACTTCTGGTGTACTTAATTGTATGAGAAAAACTATTTACTGCTTCTAGATTGTTATGATTGTAATAATTTGAATTTATTGATTCAGGTTGGGTGCCAAAGTGAAATTGTCTTGGAAACTCTCAAGTATCATGAAATTGGAGAATCAAGGTTATAGTTTGACATATGAAACACCAGAAGGATTGATGTCTCTGCAGAGTAAAACTGTTGTCATGACTGTTCCATCCCATGTAGCCAGCGGTTTATTACGTCCTCTTTCGGTATTGTTTCATTCCTTGAGGGGTTGTGAACTGTTATTTGGGTTTGATAATGTCAATGAGTAGGTTTATGCTACTGAGAGTAGATATTCCTGCATTAGATGCTAATGATTATGTTGCTGATCTAAGGTAGTTTGCGTCTTCTTGATGACTTTAATATTTTAGTCTCCTTTACAACTGACATGTGAATATATGGTTCTTGGGCTTGTATTTCATCATATTTCGTAATCCATTGTCTAGAATAGGGGTGGAAGTCGGACGGAACGGATCGGAAACAAGAGTTTCGGAAAATTTCCGAAAAAATTTGGAAATCAAAAGTAGCTTCCGATTTCCGTTCCGAAAATTTCGGAATTCAAAAAATGATTCCGATTTCCGAAAGTTTC
>JAOWAN010000049.1:183997-206321 GCA_028566635.1 Lobelia cardinalis
CATCCCCCATCTCTATATGCCTTCATTTTCCTCTGTTGTGTGCTTCAGCAACAATTCTCAATTGGGGTCAATGATGTCACCCGCTCTCTCGAACGTATGCCCCCACCCCTCCCTGTTGCTGCCGGATCACAACCTTTTCCTCTTCAATCTCCTCATGTCCCCCTCCAGGTCTTTTTCCTTATTACCTCCATAGTATTAGTACCCATTATATATTATACTCTTCTTTGTTGTTTTCCTCTTCATTCTCCTGCTCAAAAGAATGAATGATCATATTTTCATATATTAACTCTCTCTCTCTCTCTCTCTCTCTCTCTCTCTCTCTCTCTATTAACTCTTCATCCAATCCTATTATAAAAATGCTGAGGACCACCTGGGTGAGGAGAGAAGACTAGAGTAGTCAATAGATTATAAGCAAGCGATGATATTTTCTCTCAAAGTTGATTAGAGATACTTCTTCGATGCAGATCTTAGGCATATTTCTGTTAGTAGCAATTAACATTGTAAGGTTCTAGGTTCTCTTCTCTCCTAGAGTTTGTAACATTTCCCGGTCCAGGTCTGGCTTCATGTTCTTTTGTGCTGAATGCTCTGTATATTAATGCCCATGTTGTAATGTATATTGCTCTATTGGAAACTACAGAGATTGATCTCTGCAAGCCTCAAGTTCTCACCTTTTGCCTAATGGCTTAGCTTAACACTATGTTCCTCAACATCATTCTCCCTCCCTCTTGCTGCTGCTGCTGCTGCTGCTGCATCACATCCAATATGTTATGATCCCGAGCAGCTTTATTGGAAATTGAGGTTTCTGGGGAGAGGTAGTGAGAAGTTTCAGGGGATATGGAGGTGAAGCAGTTGGTGGCTGTTGATCAAACGCTGGTTGCAAGTGGGTGGGACGGTGCTAGTTGTCTGTCGTGGGTACTCTATTAAATTATTGTTGGACTGAATTGTTAATGACAGCTGGGTGGAGGGCTAACAGGAATACATACGTCAGAGCATATGGCCATTGCAATTTGCTATCCTTGATGGTGGTGATGATTTCTAGAGAAAGATGTCCGGTGGTATCATGGCATTTGAGAACTTTCATAAAAGCATTTGGAACTTGTATTATGATCATCTGGTCTCCAGATGCTTTTATGGGAAATTTTGATTACAACTGGAGGGAGGAGAATTTAAACCAGGAGCAAGTATGTAATTATTACCCAAAAAAGAAATGGCAGTGAATTTGGAGATATATTTGGGGCCAAAACAGTAGATATCATTTAGAATGTTGTGATTTAAAGTTGTATGTTTTCCGGAGTGTCTATAGGATTTTCTTTGGTTCATCTCTGGATATCATTGATGTTGATGCATTTGCTTTAGTTAATTCATTTTCTTCAATCTTTATCACTCATATGAACCAAAATGTTTACTGTGTTTCTAATTTGTGGTTTCAGGCCATACTTTTAGCTACAGATTGCTATCCTCGATCACTTACCAGGCATCTGCCAAGTTTGGCTTCTTCGAGGAAGGTGCCCCTTATCTTTGTTAAAGACTCGAAAGGAGGTTCTTTGAGGTTGGGTGGACTGGTCAACTTGAAAACAACAATTGCAATTGGAGTCAAGGCAACGTTACTACGAAACTGACTCACAATCTTGAAGTGGATGTACAACCCTCTATTATGAAATGAGTAACTTTTGTTCATGATCATGAACAAAAAATGTATACTTGCATTTGAGGAGGGAGTACTATATTTTTCTTACATATCGTCAAATAATATTTCCAGTTTTTTTTTTTTTTTTTTTGATGAATTGCTTTTCCATTGATGTAGGCCAAAGGAAACAATATCAGTCAATTTATGGAGGAGATAATTAGTGGCCACGTAGTATATGATGGTGTCCAGACTTGAATGTTTCCAAGAATCCAAGGCCATACCAAGCGCTACAGCAACTTTCCTTTCAACTTTTGGATAGAAATCAGCTTCATGATATATCAAGTTAGATCACGAAGCCAGCTCAATCATTAGCTATGCAGATTTTCTTAGCACTGCAAGGCCATTTAATGATATGGCATTCAGCTACCTGATGTATGCAATAGTCTGATCTGATATCTCATGCACAAAGTTAGTGTATGTATGTAATTGAGATATTTCATTCAACGTCTTATTTCTTCTTATGTACTGATTTTGATGTTATTACATAGTCATTCATATAAGTCCATGTACCACAGAAATGAGTTTCAGTATTCTGTTTGATACATTGATGACCTGGAACACAACTACGGTGCGAAAGGGTGGTTTGTCAGCACCTGCAGAGAACTATGACATAATTGTAATCTTATACACACTTTTATGTCATTTTAATATTCTCTTCGTTTTATAATACTAGTCCTTTTATACTTATGCACATATATTAAGAAATAATTTACTTTGACAAATTTACCCTTATTAAGTAGTCTCTCTTTATTAATGAGAAAAGAGATAAAGTGTAATTAATAGTTATTGGTAATTGAGAAAGTAGGAGGGTAATTTTAAAAAGTATGTGTAAAAATTTTCTAGAAATCCTAAAATGATAATTATTTTGGAATAAATTTTAACTTCTAAAAGAATTACTATTATGGAACGGATGGAGTAAATACTATGAAAGTCGTAAAAGTAAATCCACCCTCAATTTCCGAAAACCGCCCTCGATTTTTTAAGTTTGCCCACGGTTTTTGTGAAAACAGCTTGATTTGATATTAATAAGTTTCGAAACTTTTATGACACAATGGCATATAAATTACCATAATTTGTGAAAGGGTACCATTGAGTCATAAAAGTGTACAAGTTAGTCGTAGCCGCCGTATGATTTGACCATCAGCACGGAAGTCAGTTCCTGATGACCTGATCCTATCCTTTCCCTTTAGCTTTATCAGAGTGTCCTTGAACATTTTGTTCATTCTGGAGGAAAAAAGTTGGTGAAGCACAATAGCGGTGGAAACAAGTGAAAAATCTTTTCATTCACATGATTGGCCTCAATGTTTAGATGTGTGGTTTCTCTGTGATACAACTCATAGCACTGTGTCAAAGTTTACAATGTTGACGTGCATGCCTCTATCTATTTATAAAACAATCATGCTCCAGTCAAGATGAATCTTGTGTATTCGAACTATCTACAGAACTCCTGCTCCAAGTATGTAGCTCTCATACACTAGACTGCGAGCTGACAGCTGACGAAGGTGGCTCACCTGCACCTCTAGGATTAGAACTTTTACCTTGGCGACCGCTCCCATTTTTGACGACTTTGGTTGATCTCTCAGACTTTTGTTCCTGATCTTTCACTAGGACTGGTTTGAACTGTTGCAAGAACAAAGTGTGTCAGGCAGAGTTATATGTAAACACCGCCTTTAGTATGCAGTGACCATTTCTTACTGATTGAGAAGGCATCGGTTGATAATCAAACCTGATATATGGAGTATATAACATTTCTTCTTATCTGTGCCATCATCTCTATAAAAAGATTGTAGCCTTCGAGCTTGTACTCGATAAGTGGATCCCGCTGCGCATATCCACGTAAACCTACAGCTTGCTGAACAAATTTAAGTGCTTGCAAGTGTTCTTTCCATAATCGGTCAATGTTGCTCAATATCAAGAACCTCTCGGCTTGCTTCATCAATCCAGGGGCTTGTGCTTCCACAAGATCCTAAAACAGATTCAGAATCAACATTAATATTCGAAAGTAACTTGAGAGAGATGAATCAGGTATCTTGAGGGAGGCTCTACACAGCCAACTCCCTGTGGGGGTGTGTGATATGATAGAAACCATTGATGAGATTCAGAGAAGAGGGCTTATTTACCTAAATATCAACATTGGTAGAAGTGACTGATCTAGACGAGGATCAATCACTTACAATCCCAGCATCTCTCTCCAAATAGCCCTCGTAGGGAGAGAGTATCAAGAGAGGGGGAGGGAGGGGTTTTGTCTTGGCTTCTTTTTCTTTTATTTTTAGTGGAGGAAGACTTCAGCAAATTACTAAAAGAGAAAGAACATGAAAGAAAAAGAAGAGTGATATAAAAAGGAACTGTAATATTTATGTAAAGTATTTTAATTTTTTGTTTACTTTTATTCTTTTTCATTTTTTTCATAAACTAGTCCCTTTTTTTACATTGCAAGACAAGTAATAATGTTTATTTATTTTCATTTTAAGACAAGTCAAAAAAGAGTCATTTTTTGTCATCCTACTTGTATATCCACCTCAGGATACACGTTGGTCCAAACATGCAGTTAACTGTCCAAATAAGCCATGTTGAGTTAAGAATCTTACCATGGCTAAACAAAATGGCAATAGTTGGGCCATCTATGATAGGTTAGTGACTAAATAAGAGAAAAAAATATTGGTTAGGGTCCAACTTAAAAAGTCAAAATGTGAGTGACCAACTTAACCTTTCGACCAAATGAGGATGAGCATCCTTGTACAATAAATAATACCGACTACCACCCAACACAAAATCATATCCATGTGTATTGCATAAGCAATTGGAGTTACATGCGCTCTTGACTAGAGGGTGAACATAGGTGAGGGTGGGCCTTTCAGAATTCGCTCATGATCCAGCTTACTAGTGATGATGGCGATTGCCCTTATTTCATATCGTGTATCTGGGTATCTGACCTGCCCACTTTGTTTACAATTACACTAAGTGTGGCATAAGACAGCAAAATCGATATCCATATCCATATCCATATCCAAACCCATACCATATCAGTTCCCATGGACTTGGGCACTTCCTTAAAGATGAAGGATCTAAGTAACAATGCTTAATGTAGAAGCCATTTCTTGCTTGACTTATAACTCAATATCCCAGGAGCGGAAGGTCTTGGCCATACAGGATTCTCTTCCAAGGAAATTGGACTTTAAAGTAGCTATGAGCAGAAAAAATCAATTCAAAAATACGAGACTGACCTTTTTCTGCAAATATGCTTCACGACCACGAAAATGAAGATAATTTCGTAAGTCTTCATAACTCGAGCATTTGCTTGCCAACAAATCTGGAGTTAAATCATTCAAAAGATAGCAGTATCTACAGATACCCCAAATTGAGAAAAGGTTAGCTAGCACTTTTCAGTAAGCACATCGTAAGTCAACTAACTTTCAAGCAAAGTGATGATAACAGAAAGCAAAGCAGGTAAAGTATTTCTACAGTAATAGACATAACTCAACTCAGCCTTACTCAAAACCACTTCCAGTCATCTACATAATCCTTTGCACCATTGGTTCGATCCAATGTATACGAGTCACACTCATTCGTATCCTTCTTTGTAACTTTTTTCCACATTAATTTCGATCTTCCACTAAGTAGTGACGTCACTGAGAAACCTTCAGACGTTATATTGCCTCCAATCTCAAATAAGAGTTCATTATTCTTCTTCGCATGAGTCAAAAAATGTCCACATTGTAATTTTTCCTAATGGGGAATAAATTTAACACTATTTTATCCTGTGATTTAGTCTTTTGATTAATGGACCCACACTAATCCTTTTCTCCTTCATTAATCATTGGGTCGGCAACATGTTCATGGTTCAGGGTTCAAGGTTCGCTTCGACATAACATCATTCTTTCTAGGGTTAACTAGGAACACCCCCCTCCCCCCCCCCCCGACCATTTTTTCCAACCATTTTTTTAACAAACCAAAATAATTTCAGTAACTCAGTTCCTTATCGATTTATCAAATCCAATATTAAGTCGTACATTGGTCAAGTTTGCCTAAACAAAATTGGATCGCACAGCACAATCTTACACCTAGAAACAAACTATTCTGCAAGAGAGATGAAAAACATGAATTAGCAGAAAACTCCATGAGCAACAATACCAGCTTAACAACTTCTAATCTCAAGCCTGACTGTTCAACTACGAATAAAAATTCAATTCACAATATACACGCTTAAAAGCGTGAATCAAGATTCTACAACAAACCCATTACGCCAAGCAAGTAAATGACTTGATTGAGGAAAACAATCATGCGATTCTAGTTTGAATAATGACTAATTAAATGGAAAAAATAAATGAAAAAAGAATGAAACTTGAGAGTGATGATTTTTGGTGCCAATGGTCCCAAAAATCTCAGCCATGCCAGTAAGTAGCCGGAGCCGCAAGAGACTGTTGAAACCGACCTCGATTCGAAGCTCGCTTACTTTGTCCAGCTTCACCTGCTTCGTGGCTGGATTCGGAGGTGCCATCGAACCTATAGCCGCGCCTCCATACGCCATAACTGTAATAGGATTTCCTGCCCGCCTCTGTATTCGAGCTTTAGGGTTTACCTTGTAATTTTGAAAGCTCTGACCAGAACCAGACGATGGAGCAGCAGAGACAGATGACGATGAAGAGGGTTCTGTACTTGAGGGACATGATTTAGGGTTTTTGTTAAGGAATTTGAACGATTGGGTGGAGACGAAATTTAGGGTCTGGAAATTGGAGAGGGGGACAAAGATTGGGAATTTTGTTCATTCTTTTTCCTTCGTGGCTGGATTCTTCTCACCTTTCCCTTCCACCTTCTTCTTGCTCTTCTTATTCATTTGTGAATCTGGGCCGTCAAATTTCACACTCGGGTTCTTCATTATTGAATCAACCAAGTTCAATTGAAGATTTACGATTGAGTAAGAAGAAAAAAGTGACACCTTTGGGGCTTTTGTTGAAAATGGAAGGAGGTTGGGATGAAGGGGTATTTTGGTCTTTTCAACACCCATGTTAGTAGATAACAGGGACCCTCATAATGTGCATACTGCATACCACACATAAAAAGCACATGGGGGTCCTTCCTAAATCACGAAAACACCACGGGAGGGTTTTCCCTAGTTAACCCTTCTTTCTATGGCATGTAAAAGAAATATCATGTTTTTCATATTTGATATAAATAATTTAATAATGAAGAGTAATGGAGATTTATGGGTTGAAACATAAATTTTAAAATTTTTTGTTGTTCTTTCTGGTGCGAAAGGTGGATTGGGGGGGGGGGGAGGGGGATAAGAGAGTGTTCCTTTATCCGTGTATGCAAAAGAAATATATGTATTCAAACCGTTCTTTAAACTATTTCTCTCATTTTATCTCCTTGTGTCTGCCGAAAGATTCCATCATGAAAATTCATTTTTTTCAATACAGAAAAAATAAGATTGACTGGTGTGACTTACTGTTGGAGTTTTGCAATGAGCTTCTCAAAATCCCAGCTATCCTTGGGTGCATCAGAGCCAATGTTTGCCTGTTTAGAATGTCCCGAAGAACAGAAACATACCAAAGTTTGTAATGTATGACAGAAAATGATTGACTAAAAATAGTAGAGGATCCGGACAATTACCTCTAGTATATCATCCATGGTCAGTTCAGAATATTCAATAAGGAGAGACTGGAGATCATCAGATTCTAGAGCTCGCCTCCTCTCTGTATAAACACGATCTCTTTGGCTGTTTAAAACCTCATCATACTCAAATAATTGTTTTCTGATATCAAAAAAGTAATTTTCCACTTTTCGTTGGGCTTCATCTAGTGCTTTCGTCAAAATTTTCGATTCAATTGGTAGGTCCTCAACTCTAAAAGCTCTCATTAAACCCTACAAAAGGCAATCTTAATAATGCCTCGACAAGAAATTTCTAAAGCTAATTAAAATATATCATACAGCTTAAACCTGAATTCGGTCGCCCCCGAAGATTCTAAAGATGTTGTCTTCAAGGCTAAGGAAGAAGCGGGAACTTCCAGGGTCCCCTTGCCTGCCACTTCGACCGCGCAACTGTATAAATTTTAAAATCAAATTTTGATTCTTCCTAACATAGTGATACTAAAATGAATAAGAACAGAAATAAACTTCCATGTTAAGATGAAAAGAAAAGGAGGAGGGGGAAGTACTTGAAGGTTCTTGTTAAATGGACATGATTTAACAATAGACTAGCCATTACAAGCTTGTTGCAAGCTAAAATAGAAATCAGTAGTAAACAGTTGCTCCCCTCTCCTCCTCTCTCCTATGTACTAATCAAGTAACCATCACAATTTTATCCCTCAAGGTGAATTTTCATCTCCCATTTTGGGCAGTCTATAACATAATCCACGACGTGTTCTACCGGACGGGGGCCAACATGAACAATCACGATATTGCAGGTAAAAAAATTCAAGCAGGAGTTGAAACCAAGACTCTTATAACCAAGAGCTTTGACATGATGCTAAGTTATCAACAATTCTAAAAGTTTAAGCTCTTACAAGCTTAAAGTTCAATAAGAGAGGAAATAAGATATGTATTTAGTATATCGTCATTTCTCCTCCTATCCCCCAGTTCTCCCTCTCATCTCTCTTTACAGTCTACATTATAGTAACTGTGTTAATTAGCAGAAGTGAAAAATAAATTTCACATTTCCGATCAAGTACATACAAACTTGTACCTGATTGTCAATTCGACGTGACTCATGCCGTTCTGTCCCCACAACATGAAGTCCACCAGCTGATACGACCTGTAACCCAGAAACATAACATACTAAACTCGTAAAGGGAACTGTTCTTCAAAAGGGAAGCTTCTTCTAAGAAAGAAAATATAATTCTGCTTGGATATACTGATAACACTGATTATCTAATAAAGATTAGGCGATAAAGGTGACCCATCACCATATCGACATGCCAATTGATGTATATTGAAAAACATCCCTTGCATTATTTTTGTCAAAATAATCAAGTTAAAATTGAGATCATAAACTATGATAATTACAAAATGATTTCAAGTGGTGATTAATTTTCTTTATGCACTTGCCCATGCTTTTAGGTACAAATTAATTAACAAGTGATTTACATGAACAACAGTAAGTTGACTGCTATGTTATCATGGAATGACCTTTTCTGATCGCCTACAAGAAAACAGGCAACTTAATTCAAACTGCATATAGGAAAATACCACTTGTAACAAAGAGGTGCAATTAGATATCTCATATCAGCATGTTAGAAGAGAAAGAAACTAACTTCTTGGGATAAATTCCGAAGACATTTTTGATCCTTGAGTCAAGTATTATGTAGCATAATAAAAAATACTCCTACAGTTTCACACTTCCACTTAGATTTCTTTTTGAAAATTAAGGGTCAACTAGTATAAATATCAAACTAATCTTGACATGCATTTATTCCAGTCTAAAAGAGAAATTTTACATCACAAACAAGTAAAAACTAAATATAAAATTCTTTTCACGGTGGAAATTTCTCTAAGGAACAAATATGCCAAATATCAATTTGATATTTACACTAGGTGACCCGTAATTTTAGAGGACTTCGTGCGTGAAATGGAGGGAGCATTCAATAGAGTGCTTTTCTGGTCGATGTGAGAACACTTTTTTTCATAAATAAAGGAACCAAGAGAGTCATATACTCCCTCCATCTCAAAAACAAAACAGTCTCATTGTATTTTTGAAACTCTTTTAGGGATATAGCATTACATGCTTGTATCATTGTTTTGGGATACACAAAAAAGGAAAGAGACTATTTTGGGATGAAGGGAGCATCAGTTTTCCTTTCCCCACTATACACTGTGATACCAAGGTAGTTACTCGCAAAAAAACAATCATGTTCACGAAGTGGATAAAGCATCAGGATAAAGTCACCTTCTTCCTTTCTTCCTCAGTGTAGATCTTATATTCCTTTGCAATCTCTAGAAAGGAATTGCGTAATTTGGCTATTACTTCATCCTGTGCAGGTCCCTAAAAAAATATATAAAGCATTAATTGCTTTGGGGGTGCAGATACGAGTAAAAAGACCCATCGGTAAGTTAATTTACAAAATTTAAATTATAACACATGGAGATATATCTATAGTATAAATGGTATTTGTAGGGCCCACTTCAAATGAATAGTAATGAATAGGAGATTTGTGTTGAAGTGTGTGTATGTAAGAGAAAAATGTAGATGTGTAGGTGTGTAAGAGAAAAGTGTTTGGGGGTGGGAGAGGGTGTTGTTGGGGTTTTTTTTCTTTTTCAGTTTTATTAAAGCAGATTTTTTTTTCTTTTTTCATTTATAAAATTTAAATATTTTTATTAGCTGATTAATTTTAATTAATCTTTCTTTTTTATTTAGAAATTCTGTTATTGTCTAATTTTTTTAAAAAATAGTTAATAATTTTTATTTTTTTAATAATGTTTTAAATGTATTAAAAACATAAAAATATAAGTTATACAAATTACGTCATGTGCCCTCGGGCACGGGCTTTTACTAGTGTATATATATATATATATATATATATATTATGGATGTACACTAACATCTTCAACAAACTTCACCTTTTCGCAAGCATAAGAGAGTCTCTCTTCTGCATCAAGTTCATTCAAAGATCGCTGACCCCATGTTTTGACAGCTAACTCTACAGCTTCCGCAGCCAAATTAGTATTCTCTTTAGATAGTGTACACGGAAATAACCTATCATTCACCTGAAACAGGTCTGATTGTCAGAAAAAGAATACAGGGGCTACAGAAACCTAGATCACTAGGCAATTAGTCTAATAGAATTATTTACAAACCTTCCATGACTTCCTTGGTGGAGGTTTCTTCACAGAAACAAAAACCCCTTCAGCTGGCCTAACAACTCTGCAGCCATTTATTTCATCTGTTTAAATGTTATCCATGTTTTGACACGTAAAAAGTGCAAAAGGCTTGATGAAGCCCCTCATTTCAGATAGATTTGTTTCATAAGAAAAAATGACAGATGTTCTTTACTATATAGGTAGATATGTGACTTTGCTCCAAACAATGTGAAACACCACGTGGCATACGTAGATAAAATACTCCCTCCGTTTCAATTTAATTGTCCCTTACCCATTTGCAAAATATTTAAGAAAAGTACATTTTATGGACATAATCAAATGAAAAGTGGGTCCAAATGGAATTTGTGGACATAAATCACTTGTCCTATTCTCAAATAGGAAAGTAGACAATTATTTTGCAACTTCCCAAAATAGAATAGTGGACAATTAAAATGAAATTGAGGGAGTACTAGATTTCCCTCTTGAAAATGGAATGGAATCCGCCTATTCACATAAACACACAATACTCATAGATCCTGAATTGGTGAATTCTCAAACTTGCAATTTTAAAATAGACAAATACTCCCTCCATTCCCGGCAAAAGATCCATGTTTGAAAGTCAACCTTTTTAATTTTGTACTTTTACTATTTTATATCTTTTACAAATTATGCTAAAATTACAATTTGTTTCTACAACATACGACAAAACTATCATATTTTGAATATGAACTAAAATATTTGGGAAAAAAAAAATATTGATAGCTTAATTTTGAAAAGGGACTCTTTGAATGAAACGTCCTTAAATGGAATAGTGGACTCGTGTGTTGGAACGGAGGGAGTAAATATAAAAGTAATGGGTAAGTGTCTCTGACTAATGTGTTTGTGTGGCTATATAGCAATTGTACTCAAAAAAACGGAAAGAATGTTTACATTTATACAGCAAAGGAAAACATATAAGGTGGTACCTAGGCATCAACATCTCACGTAGCTTCAACCTCGCCATGAACTCTGCATTACCACCAAGAATTATGTCTGTTCCACGACCTGCCATATTGGTAGCAATTGTTACTGCCCCAAGACGACCACTCTGTGCCACAATCTCAGCTTCTCTCTCGACATTCTCTGGTTTTGCATTAAGAACCTTTGCATGAAAATCGTCAGATAAAACTTAAGAACAAGGAGTGATAAAATTGATTAAGCTAGCAGAAAAATAATCTATTCTTAGAGAAATAATCTTTTCTCCAACGTCGGAGAAAAGACTTCTGCTTTAAGCAGATAACTTCAAGTCTCACCTCATGGGGAATTCCAGCTTCTTGCAGTTGTTTAGACAATGCATCACTCTGCTCAACACTAGTTGTACCAACAAGCACAGCACGACCAGTTTTGTGCATTCTTGAAATCTCAACCACGACTGCCTGCCATTTTCCTGTAGCTGCCCTAAATACTACGTCTGAATCATCCTGAAAAAAAAAAAAAAAGAACAGACCAGCTTTGATGGGTATCGGAAAAACAAACACTGCAGTTAATTATCACGGGCAAAATACTTTTTTTTTAATAAAAAAAATTGGTCGATATTTTTTTTAATTATTATTTAAGAATTAATGTCGGAAACGGCTACAAAGTACTAGGAAATAATGCCTATATATATAGGCTAAGACTTAATGCCTCCATTAGACTTGAACTCCTGACCTTCCCTTGAAGAGTAGCAACAATAGTGTCTCTAACAAGACTAGGATACCGCTAGACCAAGAGGCCTTTGGTCAAAGAACTATGATGATGAACATCAACTTCGAAATAAAGTCATTTCCTTTATTCTGAGCTGAGAGTTTGTGTATGAAAAGCTAAGATGGTCTACTGCAATCTAACAGAAAACGGACCTTTCTTATCATAGGCTTGTTCGTAGGCACAATAGTAACTTTGAGCTTGTATATACTTTCAAACTCAGCGCTCTCTGTAGATGCAGTCCCAGTCATTCCACATAATTTTGGAAACTATATGAGTTACAAACCATAAATTAGAGACTTGATGGATTATATAATGCATTATTAACAATTTCTGAAAGATGCTCAAACCTGGAGAAAGAAGTTTTGATAGCTAATTGAAGCCAGCGTCACAGTTTCATTTTGGATGGGCAAGCCTTCTTTTGCTTCGACTGCCTGGTGAAGTCCATCACTCCAACGCCTCCCCTAAAATAAACAACCAACTATGTTTTATGTCCTTGCAATGCTTGGCTCCTCCCAACCAACATAAAAGTTAATTTTAGGTTGGAGAATTGAGTTTGCCAGATCACATTCATTCGTTATTGCTTCTGTGATTTAACAACATATGATTTTAAGAAAACAGAACTACTGAAAGATGGAATGCAACCCATGAGCACCCACTTCATACAACTCTACACATAACAAACCACGCCCCTAACCCAAGAGCTGAAAGAAAATCTTGAAAACCTAAGTACCAGGGAAGAGACCTCCTCCCCATCCATAAAAGATCATAACAAATAAATAAGCTAACTAGAAACCCTGAGGCTGT
This sequence comes from Lobelia cardinalis, assembly GCA_028566635.1. NCBI lineage: Eukaryota > Viridiplantae > Streptophyta > Magnoliopsida > Asterales > Campanulaceae > Lobelia > Lobelia cardinalis. Next base: position 197,007 of record JAOWAN010000049.1, read on the forward strand.
GACCCTTGAATACAAGTTCCTTAAAATCCAAATTCAAATCAACAATCAAATTTCCAATGACTCTTGATGAAGCCTTGTTCTTTCCAAACAAAACAGCCCATCCCTCATACATAGCATGAACACCAATCCTCCAACCTATGAAACATAATAATGAAGACAGGATGGGGTATGATATTTCAATGGGCACTGAAATAAAAATTTAAGAAATGGATCGGGACAACAAGGATATGGCAAAATATATACTACGTGAGGAGGAAGAAGATAGCTCAGTGACCATTCTGCATAGTAACTGAGACAAATAAGCAATTATTGACAATATATAGCCTCTTCCATTTATATTCCTCTACTAAAACATTCACATAGATAACAAGTGAGACAGGTTTATCTTTACTAGATGAACATTCAAGTCTACAAGACTAAGATTGATCCTCAGGCATGACATGTTCACTTATAAGATATTCCATGAGATGGTTCTGTTGTTGAATAAAGCAGTTGGATTACTGTTACTTGGATGGAGAGGAAAGATTGCAACAAGTAACATGTGCTGAGATAAATACCAGCAAAAAAACAACTAAATGATCCTAGAATGTAAGTATCACTATTTGAATGTTGCCTTAAAAAGACAAGCACACCTTAAATCCTAAAGATCAAGGCCGAAAGGTGAAGTTGGTCCCTAACCTGTAGGAATTTTTTCAAGTTCGTCTCTAATCTATTATATTTTCCAATTGAATCACTAACCTATCTCAAACAGTACAACTATCGTCCCTCTGCCTAAAGAAAGGTCAGATTTTTATCCCAATACAGCTTAGTTGGCCAGATAAAATACAATCAACACGGATTCCGCTCATATCCCAGGAAGGGTGTGGCTTGTGCAGTAATGCAGCTATATTTAGAGACGCTGTTTTTGTAGTGTAAGCCCCTAGGCTTCAAGTCATGGTGGAGCAACCTTACCATTATGCTGAGACTCGTCATTTCACATAAATAACCTAAAGCGCTAAACGTCAAAATATAATGGTAATCATACAGAGGCCAAAAATAACTGTTCAATTAATTAATATAACACCTTATATACAGTAATCAAAGCATTAACACTCTACAACTCAGATACTATGCATCTCATATTTTTAGACTGGTCAGCAAATATAGAATACAAGTTTTTTGGTTTTGGTATAATAAAGAGCCGGATATTTAATGATTAATCAAACCGAAGAAGGGCCAAAAGAGAAAGATAGCTTCTTTATCAAAATACCTATTACTTCACATGGTGGATAAGATGGAAAATGTGAACAATGAATCCTACAAATCTTTCGATATCCTCTGGTTTCCTTACCCGTCCCATGAGATTACTAGAATTTTAAATTTTATCATGCCCCCACGCTACAAGTCAGCAAATTAGGAATTTTGAGTGCAATCTTTCTATGAAATTTTCAATTAAATTGGCAAACTTAAGAATTGGTATTTTAACACTAACTTCAAGTGAGTTGATTAGCAGTCCAACAAATAAAACAAAAGCTAATGTCCACTTTTCAATCTGATCATTTGAGATTATTAACTTAACTATGTATGCAAAAAAAGTAAATCTTCATAAAGACCACAAACTGACCCTACAACCATAACATCAGCATAAACACTAAAACTGAATATGGTGCATTGTTCTTTTCTTCAATAATGAACAAAAATGGACTGCATTTATTCAACCATAATAAGAGATCTGACAAAGTTATACGGTGGCCATCAGACAACCTCCATTTAGCCACGTTTTCTAAATAGTGAATAGTCATAATCAAAATGAAACATCAAGATTATATGTAGTTGAGATAAACTGAGCATATTATGCAGGTAGTAAGATTATTCTTTGTGTTGTTTTCATAAAAGTAAAAAGTAAAACTGAAGGAAAAAGAACCAACATACTGAATCCATAAACGTTTTTTAAGCTTACCTAACCTAGTCACTCAATCGGAAAATATTGGTTCAGTACACTGGATACTAAATGAAGACCATCTTAAAGTGTCATCTGTAACTTCTGAGCTATAGTTCGAAACAACTTAACATTATTCATAATTTATAAATCATTGTTTGAGTCCATATGCATTGGCGAGTTTTTGCAGCACAAAGATCTTCGTAAAAATGAAGCCTTATAGGTTGTCCTGGGAATATCCTTTTGTAGCACCCATCAATCAAAAATAATTATTGAATTAGTTAAATGGGTCAGTCCAAGGACCAATCATAGCTTCAGCCCTACTTCAAACCATGAAGGATAACAGATAAATAATCATTATATCCTAAAAAATGCAATAAGTGAAAGAAAAAAAAACACCTGCATAACTCGACCGCTGAACTCATCCACTATGAGAACCTCTTTGCCACGAATAATATAGTTAACATCTCTAAGAAAGAGTTCTTTGGCTTTTATTGCATTCAAGAGAAATGATGCCCACTGTTCCCGGGGATCATATAAATCCTTCACTTCCAGAATTTCCTCTGCATCCGCATAACCTTGTTCTGTCAGTAGAACATTTTTCTGCTTCTCGTCAACCTGCAATAGTAATCGTGATATAGTTATTAAAATTACGTAACTAAGACGAAATAAACATAGGTCTCTTACGCTGTATATACTGCCACCACATTGTCAATCCTAATGATATCAAGGAATCGATGATCATCATTGCCAGATGCAGAAAATGATACATGATTAACAACTTTTAATGCTAGTCCAGCACTATTGACTCCCAACAGCTTAGTTGTAGGGAGCTTAATGCCAAATTTTGTCTCTCCTTCATGCCCTCTAATATCCCAAGCGTGCTGGACCACCTACTCCAACCTCGCGAGTTATCCAGTGGCCTAGCTTGTGGGACCAGAATTCGAAACTACTCATCTTCCAGGGCCCAGGGGTCACCCACTATGCAGAATAGAATGCAACCAATGCTCCCACATTATCAGTCCTCAAATGTTGCACGAAAGAAACAACCAAAAGGCAATGACTTGTTGTTATTATAGTAATTCTATGTCCTTTTTTGTCAGTCAGGAAAACCAGAGGCTTTGCATGATTTTGGCAGGTGTAAAAGGAATTTAAGGAACTGTTAGTGATGGAGGTGTAATAGCATCGACAGATTTTTCACCAAGAAAAATAAACTGAACCCTTGTGAACGGGACTATATACAAAGTCCAAATCATTCTTTTTTTTGGACTTTTCTTGCCAAATTAAAACTGAAACAGTACATAACAAAACAGACTTGCTCAACAAAAAGTTATGAATGATTTCATGCTGTATTGAACAAGAAATTGCAGTACTTTCCGCTTCTTACCGTGTAATGTATATCTTGCTCAAAGGCAGTGGCTATCTTGGCAGCTTTATAGTATCGTTCACTCGGTTTTTCAGCAGGTCCTGATATAATTAGAGGAGTTCTTGCTTCATCTATAAGAATGGAATCAACCTCATCGATCACACAGTAATTAAAAGCCCTTACGACAAGCTCGTCAACACTCTGTAGACCAGAATATGTAGTCAGATATGATTGAATGAAAATGAATGAAGTTAATATGCAAGAGAAAGTACAATTACAGTCGTTAAGCTTCAAAGATAGCATCAAAATTACTTTCCGTGGCAAGATTATCTCTCAAGTAATCAAAACCCAGCTCACTATTGGTGACGTAAGTGATATCACATGAGTAGTTCTCCCTCCTTTGTTCGCTAGTCATGTTTTCTGCCAAAAACAAACATTGCCGGAAAAAATACATCAGCTAGATGCCAAGATCTAGAAACGAAGGGGAATTAGCTATCAGATAGAACATAAGTCATCGCACTAAACAAACAGTACAGGTTCTTGTTTTGCCTCTAAAGAATATGATGTAAATCAACTGAACCCACCATTACCTCATTCTGAATCTTTATCAAGCGACAACACATGCACACACACACACAGAGAAAGATGGGGTTCTCGTACAACACAGGATTTTTGATATTAAACTAAAGATCATGGTAACAACAAGAAACAACAAACTATTACTCAGTGGTTCAGTTTTTTATGGTGGAAGTGTGTCATGAGTAAGGTCTAACCTCTCTTTTTGTTTTCCCCCCTTTTGGTGTCTGTGAAGTTCTGGAGAGTGATGGAGGGGGAGGAGTACTAAACAATGTTATTTATATCACAGGATATATAGGTTTACAAAAAACAAATATGGAGAAAACTGACTAATAAAACTAACAGATGTAAAGGGTCATGTAGATCTTTCAAGAACTCAAAATCACCATTGTGTGGTTTATATAAAGGCATAGACTTATCACTTCAGAGAGTTTCATTCTAATGAGATACCTGAACGCGTCCACCTCCTTCAGGATTACTGCTGATTTATAAGAGACTATTTACAAATTAAAGTCAATTATTGTAGAGTGAACACATACGAGTAACTTATAAATTAAACTTAAATACTAACTTCTAACATATTGGGATTAAGCATTTTAATGGGCAATCCAGTAAGCTATTTCAGGTTGTAGGGCCAGTTTAGGTGTTCGGCGCTTGGACGTTACCAAATGACTTCACAGCCAAGCCAGACCCACGGGCCACAATCTTGTGGGATCGACCAGGAACCATATATAGAACCTAACAATACAGGTAAACTTTTGCAGCATGCCTTGTGCCCCGTCAATGGGGTTGCACATTGGTGGTCAGCCCTATGTGAGTCAACATCCAGCATCTACTAGAGAGGATTCTATAGACTATTTCGGGCTTGATAAGAAGTTAAAGATTTAAGTGAAGAAGATTTGTGAGACCGCACTCTCACAAGGGAACGCAGAATAGTAGCTACTGATACCTTGTGCGCTTAAGCATTTCAACAGAAGCAACCTCATTCCAACTGTGAGCTCAGCCATATTCACGTATTACATTCATGTTGTTAAGAAAACTAAACCGTTCTTCTCAAGAAAAATCCCCGCACATCTTCAATCTTTCTTTCCTCCCTCCAGGTACACCATGCAGACGAAAGAACTTACACCTCAAGAGCATCAACAAGCAGATCAAGTACCAACAAAATGGGGATGGCTACAAGAAGCTTCTTTCAAAGTATTTAATCTAACATTAATCATTTTTAGAGCTACCAAAAATAAACACATAATCAACCAACATTGAGCATTATGGAAGCAGTCTATTGATCAACAAGCGTACAAAACACCAAACACTTGAAGCTGAATTTTCAAGTAAACAACTATGCCTACATGCCAGCAACATTCTTCTCGTACCCACAAGTTCACTATTACACTTGTTCTTCATCATGTCAAAATAACCAGATTCAACTTCTTTCTTAAATTCATCATACTAGTCTACCTCCACGAAGACAACATCAACCATCAGATTCGGTTATATTATCTTTTGATAATATAACAGAATCCATGTAGGCTAAATGTTACTAATTTCTCCAAGCACATATTTCATCACCTGTTTTCCAGGTTTCCAGCCTCTTGTCATTGACTTGAACGTCGTCCGTTCTACATCAAATATCATGATTTTGATTTAGGAGGCCTATATTTATGATTGATAAAATTCTATTGCTTTGTCAAAAACCACTTTTCAAAGTAATGAAAAAAATATCCGCCTCAAGTGTCACAGCAATAACTTATACAGAGTGCAAATAGAATTTGTGTTCTGACAGACCTAACAGTGAACGCAGCATGACAAATTAAGCTGAAAGCATTGAAAAATCATCCCCTGATCTGGCACAAGTGAGCTCAAAACCAACAAAGAATGATACGCATAACATAGGTGATGCAAGAAACAAGGCATACATACGTTGGATCAGGCCAACAGTGAGTCCAAGAAAACGAGGGACTTGGCCAACCCATTCACAATCTCTCCGAGCAAGATAATCATTTACAGTAACAACATGGACTCCTTTCCCACTTAAGGCATTCAAATAAGCTGGTAAAATTGCAACAAGTGTCTTCCCTTCTCCGGTTCTCATTTCAGCAATTTCTCCCTTATGGAGAACCATACCACCTACAGAAGAATACGGATTTCAGAGATACTTTTAGCTTAAAATGTAGAAGCCACTCACTAGCAGGAACATGGAAACTAAAGGAAAAGCGCCAAGAGCATGCGGTTCCATGTCCCCGTCTAAATGAGGGTACGACTGTGGGGAGACAGAAACAAACAATTTTTACGAGAGCACAGTGCAAAAGATTTTGGACTTTGCAATGAAGTACTAAAGAGGAGAAGCTAGAAGCATGTCAGTTTTGGGCACAGTAAAAACAAAATGCTAGCTGGTTCCTGAGATTTCAGATTGAGTACTGTGGGGAGGGGGAGCTGAACACGAAAGAATTGGACCGAAAAATCATAATTTTTGTTTTACCTATAAGTTGCACATCGAAAGGACGAAGACCGAGAACCCTTCTTGAAGCCTCTCTCACAATTGCAAATGCTTCCTGCGAGGAAGGAGCCATTAGATTGGATGCTAAAAAACAGAGAGCACAGCTGCCCAGTGTAACTGTAGAGCAAGGGAAAACCATCAAGCAACTAATTAGGTTGAACCTAGAAAATGCTAGTCCAGTTCTTTTAAGAAGGAATGGCAGACATCAATGAACATAAGGTAGGGTAGGATAGGATAGGATAGGATAGGATCACTGAAAAGATGGAATAAACTTTCCCTTGTTTTGGCAAAAGAGAAATAGGCAGTAGCCTAATTGACACGAGAGGGAGATCTTCTTGACTGGTCATATATTGTCATTGGAATAGGAGTGTTATGAAGCTAGTGAGTGATACATGCTCCTTTGAAGTTGAAAGACTGTTGGGTTTTTCTTTTTCCATTTTTTTTTTTTTGGTTTACGCAAAAGAAGAAAGTGAGATTGGGGAGAGGAGGAGGAGGAGGAGGAGGCAATCAATAACTAATTAATATACTAGCTGCTTGTCTGGTCAATTAATCATAATCATCATTCATAATCATACAGTGGAGGGAGGGAGAGAGGGAGGAGAAGAGGGGAGACATACGGGGAGAAGAGAGTCTAAAGAGTCACCACGTCGAGCACGTTGCTGGAGAAGGGAAGTCATATCCCTGAGCTGCTGGTCGGGAAGGGAGGAGAGATTGGGCTCGAGGGCATTGATACGGGAAATGGTTGGGGCATAGAGCTGACGAGTGGACTCACCGGTGTCGCTGGTTTTAAAAATGCCGCCAAGGAGACCTCCAAAAGAAGAAGCAGTAACGCACCTCCGACGCCGACCAAGACCTTGAGGAGGAGTGAAACCGTCAGACGGGCTGCTCGCTCTATGATGATTATAATTATAATTAGGAGGAGAAGTAGTAGTGTTGTTGTTGAAGTGGTAGCAATAGATAGAAAAGGAGGAGGAGGTAGGAGAACAAGTATAAGAAGAAGAAGAAGAAGAAGGGGAGCGGGGGGAGAAGAAGAAGTGGAAATTGGAAGTAGAAAATGGAGAGGGGAAGAGGCAGGAGGGGTGGTGGTAGTAGTTATTCGAAGAGGTTACGGTGGTAATTGGGAGCAACCCCAGCCCCATTTTCCTTTACGATTTGAAGATTGGTAGCTGGTCGCTCTACTCTACTGTAAAAAACAGTACTGTAGTATTATGTAGGAGGAGGAGGAGGAGGACTCGTCCTTCTCCTTCCTTCCTTCCTTCCTTCCTTCCTGCAGTCTACAGGAGTCAAGGGGAAGCTCTGAGTCGGTCGAAACACCCCCCACCCGACCCGCCGGAGAAGAAGAAGAAGAAGAAGAAGAAGAAGAAGAGGTGGGACAGGACAGGTACAGGTACAGGCACAGGCACGGGCGGTTGGGTTGTTAACAAACTAGCAGCAGCAGCAGCAGCAGCCTCTCTCCGCTGCTCCTACTGACTGACTAGTCATTTTTTGGATAAGGTCGGGTCGGGTCGGGGTTTGTGTGGAGACTGAAACTTTACTGTACCGAGGAAATGTCTTCTTTTTACTTTTCACTTTTACCACCTTCTTCTTCTTCTTTTTCTTCCGCCTCTTCTTCTCTCTCCCTCCCTCCCTTCAAATTCATTTTTTTCCTTTTCTTTTTCTTTTTCTCTTTTTTTACTCAAGTAACAAAATATTTTTCTTATTTCGTTATATTTTTATTCAGTCGATCACTTTTACTAGTCGCATTTCATTTACATCAAAAAATTACAAATTTATTTATATTTCACAAATTATTTTCAATACAAAAATATAAATTAATATTGACCTCTTTTGCTTCATCTTACAATTTTTGGTCAACGATTGTATACTCTCCGATCTCCTCATTCAATTAGTTCATCGAGCTTTTTTCGAGAAAAAAAAAATGAAAAGAAAATGAAATATAACAAATCAATTATCATTATTAATTTATTATTATTATGACTTCTTCTACTTCCATAACCAAACATGAGTTAGGTAAAACACCATTTCCAATCAACCAAAAATTAAGGGACAACTTCATAAATGGTCCCTCAAAACTTTGCAATTTCTACAATTGGTCCCTCGATTTGAAATTGGCCAATTTTGGTCCAAGATTGAAAAAAATGGACAATTTTGATCCCTGCCGTCAATTGACCGTCAATTTGGCTGTTAAGTATCATGTGCCGTGCACGTGACCATTTGAATGAGGGTAAAAAAGTAACTATACGATTTGTGTATTTTAAATAGATAATAAAAAAATATTAAAATAATAATCTTTAATAAAAAGATGAAAACATTATTAATTCCCAATTCAAAATTTCCTTCCCAGATTCAACTTTGAAATTTAGAATCAAGCCAAAATTCTTCATCCTAACATTGAAACCCACATTTAAAACCCACTTTGAAATTTAGAATCAAGCCAAGATTAAAGGATGACACCTACTGTTGTCTCATCGCATGCCCACCCATAAGCAAAGATGCTCAGTCAAGAAGAACTTCTTGGGAAAAAGACTTTTCACGAGTTTTCTCCTCTACTATTCTTCTTTTCTCTCTATGGCTGTCATCCTTCTGCATATATTTCTCCAGAGATCGAGCAGAAGAATGTTTTTCACTCTGTCCAGGAGTTGACATAAAATCTCTGCCAAGAAAAGGGGAAGGAAAAGTGACTCCGACCGCCGTGGTCCTTGTTTCAGATCTGGATTTCTGCCAAGAATGGAGTTCTTGTATTTTTGTTTATTGGATTTCTTCATGGGTTTTGTTCTTGGTTCTCCCGCCGTCGCTGAAGATTCGAGGAGAAGACGGAATATGTTGACCCATGTCGGCGTCGCCGTCGCCGGAGAAGAAGAGGAAGGTGCAGATCTCGGCCCCGGAGGAAGAAAAGAGAAGATCGAAGATCGGCGGACACGACTTCGCGTAACGGAGCATTCCTGAATCTTCCGGCTT
>JAOWAN010000049.1:207379-217900 GCA_028566635.1 Lobelia cardinalis
TACTACGATACTATACTATCAACATGGTGAACCACCGAATCGATCGAATAATATGATACTCTCGAGTGTAAAAGAAAGAACTTCATTCACTAACATCAATCAATCAATCACGCCTATGCCTGCCTACTAGAAGTAGAAGTATGGAGCAAATTTAAGATTAGCCTCCCTCCCTCCCTCCCTCCATGGCACGCACGTGTACATAATAAAATCCTTTTCTCAAGTAACCACCAAGGGAAAACTCCATATCAATTATCAACTACTACAATTCCCCCAACAGAAATGTATGTAGTAATATTCTCCCTCCCTCCCACTCAAGTTATCACATCAGAGTAATACACCAAGTAAGGAAACCAATTTCTTCAGCAGCGTACTATCATCATAAAAGTATTGCAGCAGAAAATTTCATCAATAACTTCGTCCCCAGTAGCTCCACTTCTTGGCTGGCTTTCCAGAGGCAAAGCACAAAGTACCTACACACCAAATACAGCTACTTCATGAGCAACTTCACAGCAAGTATTAACTGATTCTAATCCATACACACAAATGTCTGTGAACAAGCATTACAATCAAATCTCTTTACAACCCCTCCTTGGGCCCCCAACTACTTTTACCATCTTCAACAAAAAGTTAAGCTACCCACCAACCAAACAGCATTGGACCGACAAAATCCAACGAATTACTGGAATCTACTGCCGATACAGGCCAAATACAGTCCATTTGTGCCTTCCTTTTAAATCTTGTCCAAACTGGATTTTTCACACATTAGCATATGCTCGTATATTTTACAAGACAATATACCATCTATGCACCTTCTGCCCTACCATAAACAACTTCAATACTGGCCAGCCAGCCAGCCTTTCATGTGACTAATCATACAGCCAACTTCATGGCAAACAAGTACCACACTAGAGCTACTACATTTGAGTTTAGACAACAATATTAATGAAGCAAAAAACATAAAAGAAAGCAATGCTACCTTCTGGAAGTTCTGGCTGGTCAAATGGGGAACACAGAGTTTTAACTGCTCCCATCTCCCCTTTCGTCCGGCCTTTCACATCCTTCTCCACCTCCTAAAATTTAAAACACAATAAGGCAATTTACAATGAATAGTTGGGTAACGAGCTATATATAAAAAAATAAACTAGAGTAATAGGATAGCAGTATATCCTCAAGCATGAACCATCTCTTCAAGAAAGAACGTACATGTTATAGCAGATTCGTAGACAAACAACATATGAAAAGGAAACAAGATAAAAGTGTAATATTGGAGCTGATGACTGCATGTTCAAAGGTGGGCCAGAAGGGTCCAGGAGGCAAAGATTTCAGTTCCCTGAATTTAATATGAAATAAAGTAAAGATGGTACCACGTTCCTAATGAAATTCACAGAGAGAGAGTTATGAATCAGATCATTTTTCGTGAGGACATTGAGCTAACAAGAAGAGCATCATGAACAGCAATCAAGTACCACGACAAAAGACAGCTGAGGAGGGGCTCAATGTATCAAAGAGAAATGTCCCGCCCCCCATGAGCTTTAGTCGCTGCGCCTCCACTACTCAAGTCTATGTCCCACTTGGTTTTAACAAAGTTTTACAGAGCAACGGATGAGGCATCTGTAGCTCCATATTTCAGGTTGGGTTTCAAGTGAAAGCTGATAAAATTCTCTTGAACAATTCACGGTATACAATGATACATGTACAGCTATTATGTGTGAAGCGCGAGTGTTTTGTTCTTTCCCGATGACCGTAGTTGCAGTTGAAGTGGAAACTTATACATAGAAAAAGGATATACGGGAGTGAACATGGTGTACACCTAACAGTTGAACGCAAAAAACTTTGGACAGCCAGAAAGAGCGTAATTACAAGAAAGTAAAAATCAGGAAAAGACTACCCCTGCTGATATGCCAGAGCAATTCAACAATGGTGTATAGTACAGAGGACGGACGCAAGTTACTAGTGTGATTTGCAGGGCAAGGAAGATTGAAGAGTTTATATTTAGACCAAGCCCCATCTGGTGTTCTTAGAAATTTCATACTTGCAAATCTGGTCAATCAGGAGTGCATATGCTTTGAAGTGCAATCTCCTGGGCCTGTGGGTTAGATCAGTGATTTGACACCATTTGGGATGCGTATGAAACTGACATTGCAAGTTTCAAACCTTGTTATGGACATCTTAGCATATTCTTGCTTGGGTACTTGCTGAAGAAGCATGTGTAGAAGGAATATTACATGTGTAGTAATAAATGTGATTATCCATAGGCTTCGAATAAAGTTAGCCTTGTTGCACCTATTATACTATGATTGTTAACAAACAAGTTGTTACCAACATTCCTTCTGGGCTTGCGCTCTTAAGGATATCACTATTGGACTTCATAGGAACCTGTTTTCTAGAAAAAGATTGTTTGCTTTTACATACCAAACTAGTATCTGATAAAGGAAATACAGGTAATGTGACGAAGTAATTCATGCAGCAATATGGAATACTTGGTGGTACAGTAAAAATATTATGTTATACCTCCTCATCGCACCAAGGAGCCAAAATTAATTTCTTATGGCTTAGCGCTTCCATAAACTCATCCCAGGTTTTTGCAACCTGAATGCAGGCATCACGCTTCTGTTTAGCAGTATCAAAAAGGCTTTGTTGAATATTAACCAACATCTCTTCTACCCGTTCAACAACATTGGCCATGGGAACATCAACCTTTGCTGAAGTATCACGGCGAACAGTACGCACCTAAAAGAGGACAGATTTATATACTATGAAAACGTGTAGCAAACAATAAAACTTAAAACAGCAGAAGCTCGGGGAATGAAATTGTAACCAATAGACGAATGACCTAAAGAGGAAAATGATACACAACTGCTTGCTCCTGCTTTATTCATTTATTTGCCAGGTAAAACATAACAGAAAGTAGAACACAGCAGTACTACCTGTTTGTTAGCAAGGTCTTTTGGTCCAATTTCAATCCTCAATGGAACACCCTTCATTTCCCAATGAGAATACTTCCATCCGGGTGAGTAATTATCCCGGAGGTCTGCTTCAGCACGAATACCGGAGTCACTTAAGGTCTTCACAGTGGCACTGCAGGCATCTAAGATTGCTTGAGTGTCGGCATCTTTGTAAGGCACAGGAATCACAATAACTTGGGTTGCTGCAACTTTTGGAGGCATGACCAAGCCTTTATCATCCCCATGAACCATCACCATCACCCCAATCTGAAAGAGAAACAGAAAGCCCAGAAATTAGAACCATTATGATGCGCAGACTTTTAAATACAGCTATAAAACTTACTACATATTCATAAAAGACGAATATCTTCACGACATCTTTGCAAGAAAAGAATAATTAATGAAATAACTACAGAAAATTTTCATTGTATTGAGATCCTATTTCGAAATTATAGCTCGATGACGAGAGGTAATAGTAAGCGTAACCCTGACAGGGGTTCGAAGGGAAGTGATAAACCGATCTCAGCAAAGGTAAAGTAGTCATAATTGTTTTTTATTTTGTCAAGTAACTCTTAAGAGGTCAGTAGGGTCAAAAAAAGTGTGTAGAAAACAAAACCCATGAAAACATCAACAAAGAACGTTGAAGCCTGGACCACTCGCTAACTCTTTCTAGTTGATACAACGTGAGTACTTCCCAAAAATCATACTTGATAAACCATCCAATATACTAACCTTATTGCATAATGAATGGTATCAGGTGTATTTTGAAGGGATGCACTTGTGAAAAATATCAACCTTTATAAAGTAAAAAATAGAAAATGGAAATGGAAATAAATCATAATTTTAATTCTTAGCAAAGCAAAATTTTAAACTAATTAGCAAACATAAGATCAAAATAAATTGCAACAAGACAAAGTGCCAATTAAGTAAGCAGCGTTTTAGTATCCACTCCATACAATGATAAAAGCACATCAAAGCCTCACAAATTAAATACCGGATAAATAACAATAAAAAGAGACAAGTGAGGAGAATAAAAATTAGCATACTAGAACACTCACTCAATGATTGTTTAAATAGGGTAAACTCCCTCTAGTTCCATAAGGGTTCACCTCCCTATCATATATTTTGTGAGGTAAGCCTCTTTATCGTATAAAGCTTCAGGGCAGCTAACTTCCGAAAAGGCTTCGAGTATAGCAGGTATACAGAATGACCAATTGCAAAGGGTTTTATGTGCCATAGATGACTTGCAGGTCCAAATAAATCAATGACGAAGTTCTATCAGGAGGGGTCTCGTGTCATATATAATACAAGAATCATATCTAGTGTATAGTGTATAGTGTATAGGGCCACAATAGAAATGGCCCCACCATAACCACACCAACTATAGGGTTCCTCTCCTCTCAATCCTTTTCCTGTACATGTGATTGCTCTCCTCAAAGACCAAGGTATCCAAGCCCCCAACCATTTGCTTAACTTCTGCCTATGGAGGTTGTCAATTCCCATTATGTAAGCAATTTACATATCTAGGCACTTTCCCAAACTATTCCAATTATGTCAACACCTACTCTTGAAGCTCGTTAATTAACATCGCCTAGAACTGAGTTCCCTATATCGATCGCCAAAACTGTTGAGGGATGAAGAACGTATAGTGTGTGCACTTTTAGAGCCAATAGAAAGAACTTGATAAATCCTCCTGAACGATCCAACAACTGCGTTAGTGGAAGTGGTGCACCGAGGGAATTGGTAAGAAAACGCTGGGAGGGGGTTTGGTACATGAAAAAGAGCAGAGAGGGGACTAGAAAGATTAAGATGTAGGACGAGTAGAGAGGATCCAAAGTTAACTTTGCCGGATAAAATGGTAACTGGAAAATGGGTAAAAAGCAAGATGAGTGACCACTGACTGAAGACTTAAGAAAGGCAATTGTTTGGGAAATTTAAAAGGGCCAATAGAGAGGTAAGAAAATGAAAATGAAATCTAGTATATGGAGGTCATATTAGTCATTTACTGAACACGTGATGACCATGCTTTTTGGTTATTTTCAATAATGGCAACCTGGCAGAAGGTGATTTCCCAAGTATTTCATTCCACATTAAGGCACTTCTATGCAAAACTTAGTAGAGGTAGGTAATCCTAAAGAGGGGTAAGCACCGGGGAAAGGGGGGATTCTATTTTATTTATTTTTTCCAATAGCTTGAGACAAAACCTATACACTAAAAAATAAGTAATCATAAGCAGTTCGAGTAGTTATTTATACACATACACGCATCAAAGACTAACGTATTAAAGTTAAAAACCAAGCTAAATCTTATACGGGTGGAAGTAGGTGAACCACTCTATAACACTACTGCTCACATACAACAGCCACTTGCACTTTCGAGAGAATCAAGATGGTGCATAGCAAAGGCGAAAGCAGAAGGCTCGTTTGCTGGTCAAGCCTAGTTCATATGCGAGGTGAGAAACAAAAAATGCAAGGACAATTTGAGCCTCAGGACTTCATTGATTGAGCCCATTTTCTGCACTAAGTTATCTGAAGCTTGAGATGTTAGGGACAGCGGAGCACAATAAAAGTCCATGCCTACCATTGCCCTTATATATGGAACTACAATTATCGTTACTACAAAATTAAATCATTAACCCAAAAAAAGTAGAAGAGAATTTCTTTTACCGTTCTAGTACTGTATGCCCAGGAATTTTGCCAGACCATTTCCTTTCCTCCTTTTTCATTTTCAAAATTAATCTCAAACATTTTAGCAAAATTTTGGCCCAAGCAATGAGAAGTAGCACCTTGTATACCACGGCCAGTGTTTGGAATAAAAGCCTGCATTCAGGAAATTAATTAATCGATAGAAGATAAAAACATTTTCGCCAAGCACAAAGTACAACAAAACCGCCTAACATTTCAAATATTATGTTCATTTGAAGCCGATGTAAATGGTCAAATACCTCAACACTGGTCGTGTAAAGTCCCCCAGCAAACTTCTCAAGCTCACTTTTTCTGCCCTTAACCACAGGAACAGCCAAGTATTCCTCATATACACGTCTATATAGTTCCAATATCTCAAGAACCTAAAAATTAATTAACAAAGAACAGTCAGTGGTTTGATAAAGAGTGACACAGTTAACTGGGGACCCCGTCTCCCTTCAAATAACCTACCCCCTAATCACATCTACCTTACCCAAGTGAGATGAATCGCTTATTCCCTTCGGGTCTTATCATGGGTATGCACATATAAAATTCAAAAGCAAGATAAAGAAAAGATAACAAATTGGGGGAAAGCCATTCTTGCAAGTTTAGAAAGAGAGGGAGGAGAAACATGTCGACGACCAGTATGTTTAGGACTGCAAAGCTTCAATAGATCATGTCACAAACATTTCCTCCGAGAAAGCATATTAAGCCGCATAACATAATACTCCCTCCATCCAAAATAATAATACCCTATTGACTTGCATATATATTTAGGGTGGGGTGACTGCATTTTGTAAGTTAACTTTTTGATTTTCCTTCAAGTTGGATAATGATACATCTTTTATTTTTGGTCATTTCCTCCTAATTCTGAAACCGTAGAGCACCAATCATTATTTTGAAACAAGGAAAAAAATGAGAAAAAAAACTTAACAATTAGAAATCACGCGTTGTTTTGCCTAAATATGGAATGGAAGAAGTAAAGAGAATTCCTTGGACATGAAATATGCAGCAAGAATGCACAAAAAAACACTTCAAACATGGACAAGAGGTGAGGTATGTTTCTATGAGGTGGGCAGTTCTAAGGAGGGGTAATCCTAGATCTGAGAGATGAGAAATTTATCTGAAAGTTGTTGATAAGGATGACTAGTGCAAGCTGGAAGTTTAAAACCTTTCAATATTACTTGAATGATTGAAAGGTGGAACTACAGTCTACATAGAAGAATCAATAGCACAGGCAAATAAAAAAAAAAAACTGGCAATCCCCCAGAACCATCACATTCAAAAGCTCTGATGCTTAGTTCATGCTCAAGTATGACAAAGGTCTAAAGTTCTGATTTTTATACACAAGCCATGTTTCAACAAAAAGCGAATTTTTGCAACTTATGTCTTACCTCTTCATCTGCCTCCGCCTTTGTTGCAAAAGCTGTATGCCCTTCTTGCCAAAGAAATTCACGGCTCCTACAAATTTGTAGAATTAGCACCGGCCAGTAAATAAACAGGCAAGAATTGAGATTGTTATCAGTACAGTCTGCACATATAATCTCAAAAACACAATGACAAAGTGAATTTGCAAAATAAGTGATCACTTCCCCAGAAGTTGATAAACAATTAAACATCACCCTGACCCAATTTTCAGCATTCATCTAGAACTGAAAACGAGAGGTGGAATAAGCACCAACAAGTAACTTTTAAGAACAAGCACCTGATAAATGGAGTAGGGTGACTGAATTCCCATCGAACAACATTGCACCATTGGTTAAGTTTCAAAGGCAAGTCACGGTGCCCCCTAATCCACTTAGAATAGTAGGGATACATGACAGTTTCACTGGTTGGGCGGATTGCAATAGGCATTTCCAACTCAGACTGACCTGATTTTGTTACCCAAGCAACCTTCAACAAGTGCGTAGCAAGAAAAACACTAGGTGAGATTAGAATAACAAAGATGCTGGGGACAAATAAAGGAACACACGCAAAACTACATAGCATCAATGTGCAATACCAGAGAGGCAGAAATACGAGAGAACCAACTCTTAATACTTTTGTTTCTTTAATTATTACTCACTGCATTCCAAAATGAGTGCAACAGTTTGTCCATAATCATGAACAAATTGTGGCATCCCTTTCAGGAAGGAGGTTTATAACTTTCTCAAATGAACCAACCCATTAGACACTCTTTTAACACCCACTGATCCTTGGGTTACAATTTAGATAATACCACATACTTCATGCAAGAGAATCGCTCACTAACTCTTCAGCACAGTGCAAAGTGACAGGAATTCCATGTAGTGGGTGGGGAAGGTGAATATGGGTTGTTTTCTCAGTAATTATTACTCCCTCAATCTCACTTCAAGAGCTACACTTTAGCTTGATGTTCAAAACAAGAAAAGGGTTGAAAATGTGTAACTTTACATAAAACCCTACAATATGAGGTTCATAATCATCCCTTGCAAAAAGTAAGGGTAAAGTCGTAATGACGGTTGATCCAAAAAGTAAATGTAACTCTTCAGGGAAGGACATGAAAGGCAATTGCACCTCTTCCAATGGGACGGAGGAGTGCGGTGAAAGCATGTATTATAAATTTCTCATTGAATTCTATAACAATTAAGGTGCAGTAATCAGTTTGAATTCATTAAAAAAGAATAACGGAATAAATCCCGACGAGGAATGTGTTGTACAAATACCTCGCTCACAAATTACCATAAATGTGTCATGCACGCTTACTAAGCGATGTAATATTTGTCAAAGTTGGAGGAGCTAAAATGAACATTTGTTAAAGAAATATAGTAGAAGAAAAGATCCAAATACTCAATAATATCAAAGGGCAAGGTCCTATGTCATTCATTTAGTTTTGGCTATTATTTAAGAAAACATTTAATACAACTGAAGAGGAGTCAGATCTCTCACCTCTGGAGCAAAGCCCTCGATATGGTCTTTCTCCTTTTGCAGGACACCAGGAGACACAAATAGTGGGAAGTAGCAATTCTTGACTTTCATTTTTTTTATTTCAGCATCAAAGAAGGCCTGCAATTTATAGTTGGGAAATCAATTAGTCTAAATAGCTTTCCCGAAACATTGATGAAAGAATAAGAAGTGAAAAGAATAAGAAGTGCAATTGGTATCTACATTTCCTGAGAAAGCACACAAACGAGTGTTGGGGGTTAAAATGACATGAATATTAGAATCAGGTATATTGCATTAACCAGGACAATTTTGCCACAGTTGGTGCAAAACACAGCCGAAAGAAGCGAATGAACCTGCAAAAAGTTGAAATGCTTACTTGCATGATTTCCCAAATGGCCATAGTCCACGGTCGCAAAATGTAACAGCCAGAGATGTCATAATACTCGATCATTTCGCCATTCACTACAACCTACGGAAGCCAAAAGGATAGGTGGATAATAACAAGAAGAAGAGGCATTTAGAGAGACAAGTAAGACAAATAATAATAATAATAAGAAGAAGAAGAAGAAGAAGAATGAGAAATGTGAAGTAGAAACAGGATGAGAGAGAGAGGTACCTCAGAATACCAGTCGCCAAAATTCTCATCCTTCTTATTAGTGAGACCGAGGCCGGTCTCTTTTTTCACTTCTTTCTTCTTACCCTCTGGAGTTTCATATCCACCGATCAAACAAAATAGATATACGTGCTACAGACAATGAGTGGGAAGAGAGAAAGGGTGTGTGTGTTGTGTGTGTGTTTGAGAGGAGAGGAGAGGAGAGGAGAGGAGAGGGAGGAGGGACTATACTAGATTTAGGATTAGAATCGGAGGAGGTCCCAGCAGCCTTAGCACCAGCCATGTATGTGTCTGCGAATAAAAAACTGGAAGGAACAAGACAGAGAATCAATCAGTTGCTTAATCAATGTGTGAGATGTTAACGGCAGTAGAGGAAATTGGCATTGACAGACAACAATCGCAACTAAGAGGAACCAGTAGTATTGCGTTTCACAGGAGCTAGGGGGACCAGATATGGGGAGCAGATATAGATGAATCGGCAGCAGCAAGGGAGATTGCATACCTGCTCCGGCGGAAAATCCCGTGAGAAGGGGGTGGCGGCGTAGGGTTTACTGGGCTTCGCTTGAGAGATGATAGAAGCGGGTATATGGATTCCCCTTTTACTCTGGGAGTTATGATTTGACGAAGAAAGACCCCCCTCCTTCTACAAAACGCTCTCATAGTCAGTCAGTCATGTTCCCTCCCTCACCCATCTGGTTGGGTTTGGTACCCTAACCTAATTGATTTATAATGCTTTCATCATAAATTTGATTTTTTTTATATTTGATATTTGATATTTTACTTTACATATCATTATTTTCTTTCTATCTCTCATATATTTTCACTTTATATATTAAATGTTAAAATCAAATATCGTAGGATATCATAATCCTGATCTGACCATTAATTTTTTTTATTATTATTATCGTACATTCGTATAATTTAGTTTTTGATGTTTTTCTTTCATTGATTTCACAAATTTTTTATCTATCTCTCTTACTTTTTACTTTAATCATTACAAAAACTCAAAAATTAAATTAAAAAACTAACCATCTAAACGCATCCTTTGTTTTCCCAAATATAAAAATACAACAATAACAATAACTAAGCCTTTATTCCAAACTAGTTCGGGTCGGCTAAGATCAACTATCGATAATCCAAAAGTCTCAAAGAAAAGGAAAAGAGAGAAAAGAATAAAAAGAGGAGTGAAGAAGGGGAGGGGAGGTGAAGAAAAAAAAATGTGTAAAGTATAAATGTAAAGTAAACAAGAAACCAACAAAATATCCGACTAAAACCTATATCTACAGTTCTCTACTCAAGTTCAGCTACTCGAATCTCTCTCCTCCACTCTGCCCTATCTAACGCTAGACTATCATTCAAATCTCTCGCTATCAAG
>JAOWAN010000049.1:268162-280673 GCA_028566635.1 Lobelia cardinalis
ACCAAAAACCACAAAACCATAAAAAATATACAAAAAAAATCAAACCTAACAAAAAACCAATCATCCAAACACATCCTTACTTTAGAATTATGGACCTTTGTTGCTCTTTCTCCAATAGCATCTACAGGAAGTTGGGTTGCACGAACATCCTTGACCTTCAAATAATTGTACATGACAACACCACATAGAGCTGCAGAAACAGAAACAAATATCAATTGGAACCTATTTATTTATGAACTTTCAAGAAAAAGAAAAAGAAAAAAAAACATTGAATGAATACCGATCGCATAGCCGATAATATTAAGCTTGGTGATTACAGATTCTGGAAATATAACAGTTGAAAGGGCAATGAGTATCCAATCTTTTAAAACACCAGCCACCCGCATAGTCACAGCACCAGTCCTTCCGATTACTAAGAAAATTGAAACATTTAATGCCAGCGCACAAAGTGCATTTGAAAAAAAAATCCAGAAATTAAACTGGATCTGTGATACTTCCATCTCAGGCTTCTCCAAAAGATACCAGGGAACAAATAGAAACAAGCAACTGCACATAGAACAAATAAGGAAATTGTAAAATTCATCTCTTCAAGAACAAATCATTACAACCTAACTGCGTAATTCAAGAATCATAAAACTGGAAAAGAGAAGGCGTATTGTAATGAAAAGGCAGAACGAGGGTAATGCATGTGGCGATGTTCGTTACAACTTAATGTAGCAGCAAAAATTGAGGCAAAATTTTTGCAACAGGACTTTTTCCTGATGCAATCACCATTTTGGTAGTGTCACATTCAAAAATTTGCAATGAAATGCGCGTTTGCCAACAAGCATAAGAAAAGGCCAAAACTTCCAGCGTTGGAGGGGAGAGGAAAAGGCGATGTGAACTATAGAGATACTCAGTCATTAGTTCGTTACTCTCGGAAACCACTTATCAAACCCCACACACACTCACACATACGTTCTATCTCATCACCTTACTCAATGTAAACTTCAGATAAAGGAAAAACTACAGCTCAACTTAGCTGTTATCCCAGCTACTTGGGTTTGGCTACATGAATAATTTTCCACTATTCATTTCTATTCAATGCCAGGTCATCACACTCGCTGCATTCACTATCCTTTTTTATTATTGAAGTCCACCTCAGTGTTGGTCTTCCCTACCCCTAGGTTGGCTATTATTTTATATCACCACACTTCCTAACTAGTGCACTAACCATCTATCTCATCACCTTGCTCGATATGATTTTTCAGTTAAAAGAAAACTCAACAAACAGAAATGAACAGTAATCAGATCTACAGTTACTTCATAAAGGATACACTAATCCATCCATATCAAAGAGATATGCAGGAAGAGCACATGCAATAAGAATATCCATAGAATTGTGCAGATGTTGCATGCTCGTTACTTACAGAAGTAATAGCGTTCAGCATGAACAATAAATTGCAATTAGTCGGAGGGGAAGATTTCAGATTAATGGCCGAGTATATCAGGAAAAGGAAATAGGGGATGAACACAAATTTCCAGGTATTTAACAAGACATAGCAAGTGGCAGTGGTTGGACATTGGTGATTTTAGCAGAAATCATATGAGTAAGATGGTTAAAAACGTAAGAGGGTATCAGCTTCCTTAGCATGTCAATGTTGGCCTGACTGGCAAGTGACAACGATGTTAGGAAATTGCACTTGGTCTTTTTCGACTACATCTATGTTATAACAACTATGGCATATGCACGGAGCACTCCATTCAAGGTGTGCTGAAGTCAGTACAAATAAATATTCAAAAGAATGAAATAAAGTACCTGCATGGAGCTATGTAATATAGACTGGTGATAGGATTAAGTGTTAAGCCCTTCTTTTGGAGCAGAACCTGAGTTAAGACCAACCTAAGAGCTTCAGCAAATATTCCTGTGACCTGATAAAATGTACCCACTACATTGAAGTGAATCTCTCCATATGAGGAAACAACGACCCCAACACTGACCAGCACCATGTTCAAGAGGACATCATATCGTAGTATGTCAGTTCCACAAATAACAGCCATGAGAAACGTTGCCACCGGCACTGCAAGATATAGCTACTTAGAAAAGACCCGGACCAGTAACAAGATTCATGGACTGGGGGTAAAAAAATGAGATACGTAACAGAAGAACGTACTTAGTGCTTTGAGCATCTGTATAAAAGCCACAGAGATAAACAGATATGCAGTATTGCCAAACCTGTATGAACCCAAGAAACACTTATGTCAAACATGTATATTGAATGGAAAGAAAGTTAAATGCCACAAACATCCATAGAGAAGAAATGATTTTCAAACACCATGATGCATGCCACTCATGACCTCTTTTGCTTAAATATCAAACTCCACCGACATGATTAAGAATTTTCCGGCTTTTGATGATCAAAACAGAGTAAAATATGATAAAGAAACATAAATCTTGGAATAAAAGATGAATGCAACCCTGACTACAATTTTGCGTGAAGAAGCGTTGGGGAAGGGGGAGTTTTCAGCAACCAATAATAACAGTAGGGATATTTGTGCAAAAAACTATCTTGACTTTTTTTCTTCCTTCTTTGACTTTTATTAAATAAAACCCTTGTCTCTCACACCTTCATTCCGATGCTACACTAACACTTCAACAGCCATGCTTATATAACTCCCAAAAGCAGTCTTCATAAATTAAGAGTTCAACTGCAACGCTTATCTTTGCAAGCTTGGATAATCGGACAGGAAGTACAGTTCTCTGAAGCTCCAACTGTATTTTGGAATCCGACCAAGTACTATCAAGCAGGATATAAAGAAGCTTAAGCTTCCTTATTAGACCTTACATATTAGCAGAAATCAAGGAACAGTTTATGAGGGTTCGTTCCTAGCTTAGCTACCAAGCCAGATATATGAAACCAAGTACTTACCACAAGCTTGACGCAAAGAATGCACTAATTGGGATCACACATGTTGAATATCTGTAATCCACGAATGGAGAAACAATTGAAAGCTAAGTTAAGACAAAAGGGGGAAACTCATGTTCATATAGGAAAAATAAAAAAGAAAAGAATGGACAAGATGAATAAAGAAAATGCATTAAACTTGTCTTACATTGAAAATGTCATTTTAATAGGTGATACAACCTACACAGATAAAATCCAGATACCATGCATCAGAAACAGGTAGATCAATTAACAGAAACGGGCAGGAGAGGGGTGGGGGTAATTGAAATGGTAATGGGAGCTATCGTATGATTGCAGTTGCTATGTTCATCAAAGTACAAAGAATGACAACCTAGTCTATTATCTATATTATAACACAGCACGCACATCGCAAATGTATTGGTGCAAGAATGCAACACCGTAAATATAAATATTAAAGCAGGTACTACATCAGATAACTCTGAACTGATTCTAAGAAATAATTGGTGCAAGCAAAAATGCTACTCCTTTTGTCCATGATTACAAGCCATCAAATATTGTCAACTTTGTAAACTATTTATCAGGAGCAACTTCAAAAGTATCCCTTTTAAAGATTTCCAAAGGGCAGCAACACATTAATATCAAGTATTGACACAGTACTAAGATGCAATATAACATAATTTAACGTATTCAAGCACCTCTGCTTAACCATATCCCAGCCAATGTGTGATCTGGCAAACAGGAATCCAAGACAGGGAGAGCAATGATGAAAAATTAAATTAACGGGAACAGAATACAACAGCAACAAAGCAGCACAGATCCTTATCATTCTGAAAGCAAATCTTTACTCTAATAAGATTTTGAAAGCCTCTTGCAATACAAAGAATCCCAAACAGCAGTAAATGCATTCATTTCGCATGTAACAAACCCTGATGAAGCAAGAACAGAAACAGTTAAGCGCAACTATAAGAAATTTGGATACATATCAGCAATTTGAGTTGGTTATTTGACAACCCACGCCAATAAATGATAATAACCCAAGAATCAGGAACATATAATACGTAACTCAAAAACATATGAATAAAGAAAGTAGTATGACAAAATCTCGTCCAGCAAATTTTTGTTAAACCTAAATATGAAGAAGACATAACCCCATGAATAAAATTCATCGTTGCTCTCAAATTTCTCAACATAGCTAATGAACAATGTTTGTCGCAAGTTCCACAATACAGGTCTCTCTTACAAAAAAGTGGACACACATTCATACCCAAATGATATACTTAAAGAATAATGCTACATCCACCAAGAGAAGTGCACCAAAAGTGTACAAAACCCTTGTTGGCTTATTTTGATTTGACTTAAACTTCGTGGGTCCAATCGCTAGAAAAACACCAATTGCAATAAGCCAAAAAAGCTTTTGTGCACTTTTAGGTGTATCAGGGATGTAGCATTACTCAACATTAAAACCAACCAAGACAAAGCAGTGTAAAAGCAATGAATCCAATAGACTGGTACAGAAACTCTAATTTGAACATACCTTCAAAACGCGAATCAGAAAGAATGCCACTGCACCAGAAAATCCCATGTGGATCATGGTAAGTGTTATCGGAAATGGGAAATTGAAGTATTTCGGAGAGAGCACCCACTGCAAACGAGTGCAAGAAATCATACAAATATCAATATTTAGATAGAGGAACCATTCAAGAAATAAAGAATGCAATAAATTGTAGGAGATACACACTTTAAAATGGCTTACAGGAAAAACCTCCAAAACAAGTTGACAAGACTTATACTTTTATGCACACAAAAGACTGGTACTGTTGTTCACAAGTGCGGTGTAAGAATCAAAATCTTAATAAAAGCTGATGGAAGGATCAATTGTGATTCACTCTGTAATTCCAAACGGTTAACTGCAAATTGTCAAATTTAGTGGCCGGGCAATACTGGGAGGATCAATATAAAGATTTTCTTTGGTCAAGATCCGGTTAGTGTCATCTATCCGCTCAATAATTTCACTTTCCATTTCTTCATATTTCACATTAAATGTTTCTCTTCTTTTAATCCAACACAAGTTGGCTACTAGGCTCCATTGCTTTTCCAAGTGTCATATTATCAGTTTATCAGATCCTCCGTATTAAGAGTATATGTATATCAAATAAGAAACTTAACGTAAAGGAAAAAATAGAGGTATAAATATGCAAATTCAAAATGGGGCAAACCATATAACATACATTCTGAGACTTTCTGGCATTTTTATCACCTCTAATAAAGAGTTAAAGACTAAAGATAGAAATGTCAAATCCAGACAAGATATATGACTATATATATTTCAGGGAATTTGAGGAAGAATGCTTGAATATTTGATAAGACCTTCCTTAACATAGCAAATAAGTTTCCCAAAATAATAATCCAGGATTTGGAAATTTTAAGAACAAAAATATGAAATTGGTATAAATACCATGTAAAGGAGACAGGATATACCTTGTTATACAAAATAACTCCTGATGAAAGCATTATATACACCAGAAGATAGAAATACGTAAGTAAAAGTTGTTTATTGACAATCATGTCTGTTTATGAATCACAGAACACTGTCTATTGGCGATTTCAAGCTCTTCAGCTTTACAATTTCCAGAAGGATTAGCTTTCCCAGGCTTCCAAGAATTTTCCACTGATACAAGGGGGAGGTTTCTGTCTCTCAAGAGTTAGTATCCATCGTTTTAATCAACTATCAGTATATGCCAACTTGAAGGTGCAACTTCGACTACAGTAAGGGGCAACAGCATTGCTACTGCCTGAACAATGTATAGCAAAATAACCATGGAATCAATTAGAGCATGAAGCAAAAATCAAATGTATAGCCACAATTAGAAACATGCACGTAGTGCAAAATAAAAGAAATAAGCATTTTGACGCTTTTAATATCGCATTTTGCAGTTGGGTAATCATTTAGTTGGAAAACCAGAAAAAGACGAGGATACTGTTGAGAGCACGGAAAATCATGTTGTTAACGAACACATCTATTTCGATTCATCAATCACTTTGAAGGAAAGTCGAGTTATTGATAAGGATATCCTAAAAGTAAGAGTATTCAGCTCTTAATCCCAATCACTTGGAGTAGGCTACATGAATCTTTTTTCGTCATTCCACGCGATCTATTGCCAAGTCAACATAGTCTTTCATGTCTTTCGCCGATGTCCATGTTAACTTTAACCTACCCTTACCCCAAGCTTGATTAACATTAATATCATCACGCATCCTAACTGGAGCACGAAGGGGCCTACGGTGTATATGACCAAACCATCTTAGTGGTTCTCTCATTTTCTCTAATCTAGTAGCTAGTTTTACAGTTTCTCAAATTTGTTTATTACGAATCTTATCTTTTCTAGTTTTACCACACATCCATCTAAGTATTCGCATTTTCGATACACTCATCTTGTTAGCATGTTCCTTCTTAGTAGTCGAACGCTTAGTTCCGTACAATAGCCCATGCCTAAAAGATGTCATACTACAAAACTTTTCCTTTAGCTTTAGTGATATACGTCGATCACATAACACTCCAGATGCACTCTTCCATTTCATTCAACCCAATTTCTATGACAGAAAATGTTAAGATGGAAGTGAGGGAAAAAAACTAGGAAGAATAAATTTTTTAATAAACTAATCATTGATACAGTAAAAGTCATTCAAATAACAAAACAAATTAGAGAAAATAGCTTAAGAAGGTTACGCCACGTAAAATGTGGGTTGCTTCGTACATACGTTAGGACATAATGATGTTATTAATATCAGTGAAGCTAGAGGTATTGAGGTAGCGAGGTGAGCTAACATGAACTTCATTAACAAGGAAATGAACGAATGTGGCATGTGTGATGACCTTGCCTTGGACCTTGCTGTAGCCAAGCCCAAGTGATTGGACTAGGGTTGAGTTGTGTTGAGAACACCAAAATTAGAGCAGTTTTTTTGCATATCATGTTCTCACCAAGAACCACTTGTCGTCATCACCAGTGCTACTGACTAGGGTAGCCTGCTAATGATGCTGAGTTTGTTAAACTGTTGAATTCCAGCTAAGTATGGTAACTTTTGTTAATTATGGCGAAGTAGGGACATTTAACAAGAAGCACCTAGATGTCATCTTTGTACCTTAGTGCAAAGAAGACACCAGTGAGCAATGTGTACGTGCCCAAGGCATGGAGGAGAGAAAATGGCAATAGGTCAGATGGTTATCATAATAATAGTTGATAATAGTGATAGGCAGAAGAGCTTGAAACATAGCTAACATGTATCCCCACCACAAAATCCCAGTATCTAATAAGTAAGGTTGTAAGTTTTGGAACAATTACTAGAAAAACAAAAGAAAATCCCCAATGGGAATCTTCGGAAAGTAGAGATATAAAAGGGAAGGAAAGAAAGTGGAGAAGTAGCATTCAAGTAAATAAAACTGAAAATGACTACTGAACATTCTTAAGAAAAGATGAAGGAGAAGTAGATAAGAGCCCATTAACTACTTAAACAGCTGCTCCATTGGCTTGTCAGCTAATCTCAAATCAAATCACAGAGACGGAGAGGGGGGGGGGAGAAAGAGGTTAGTTACTCACGTTCGGGGATAAGTAGGGGTTGATCTCCGTCGGACGAGGTTAGAAGGAGTTAATGCATTGGCAGATCGATCGATTGCTACAGCAGCGGTGGGTGGATCGTCTGAAATGTAGGGGTCCGCTCGATCGATCGATCGATCAAAGAATATAATCCAGTCCAGTCCAGTCCCGTCCTCCTGTGTAATAGGCAAGCATTAATGTCTCGTCTCGTCAAAGGCTTTCTTCTGTCTATACACATCCATCCCCAGCCATTCCCCGCCCCGGCAGGCAATTATAAGATTTGGGGAAGGGCGTGGGAGCAGCACAACTCCTTTCCTTTCAAGAAGAAGAGAAGAAGAAACCTCTCTCTCTCTTTCTACTGTGTCGTCTAGAATCGGATTCGATCAGAGTGTTTGGGTTAGACCGACGGGACGGGACGGAAATGTAAAGACCTTTCTTTCTTTCGTTCTGGGCGGAGTAGCAAGCACAAGCACAGCAGTACTCCTCCTCCTACTACTACTGCTAGCAAGTAGCAGCCCTTTGTTCCTTCCGAACAAATTTACAACACATCACCCTTTGCTTTTCTTAATTCTTTCTCTGTGGCCCCCACCCCTCCAATCCATCCATCCATCCATCTACACACTTTTCCTTTGGATGTTGCGGATTGGGATTCTCTATGGCACATTGTGTGCCATAGCACATTGTGTGCCATAGTGTGTGTGCCACCACTCATATGTGGTGGGGCCCATTGTGTTAGTGGACCCCAACACATGTGAGTGGTGGCACACACTATGGCACACAATGTGCCATAGGAAATTCAGACTCGGATGTTGCAACTACCCTAATTACTCCTTTTCCATTTCTTTCTCTTTTTCTTTCTCCATTCTTTTCCTTGTTTTGCACATTAATTAAATGGAGTACTGGCCTTCCTATTTACTACTGCAAAGAGGGCTTAAATCTAATTGAGTCGATCGAGCTGTAAACAAATATCATCGAGTTCGAATACAATAAGTAATGAATGTCTTCAAATTCGAATTAATATTTCTGTATTTTTGATTGAATATTCAGTATTTTGAATTAAATAATGAATATTGACTTAAGTATTCTCGAGTGTGTGTGTGTGTGTGTTCAAATAAATAAAACGAGTTTGAATTTTTGAGTATTGTTGGGTATATTCGAGTTCGAGTCAAATTATTGAGTACACGAACTAATTTGACTCAATGACAAATCGCATATTGATCAGAATCTTATAAAATTCATTAGGGTCGAGTATGGAGTAATTTGATTCAAAGGACAATCTTATCCCCAAAACATCTTGTAATATTATAGTAATAGAATCTCAGTAATCACATGCAACTTTAAGGAGGAAAACAATTGTAAATTTCCAAATATTTGTGTAGGGAGTAGGGGTGAAAATTGGAATCGAATTTTCGATTTTTGCCGATTTCGATTCAAAAATTTTCGATTTTGAAATAATTATTTATTTTTCGATTTCTAAAATTTTGAATTTCGATTTTTCCAATATTTATTTGATTGGAATCGAAATTAGATTTAAAATTATCGAAATTTTCGATTTCCCATCCAAAAAAATTTCAATTAATTTCCAAACATATTTCAATTTATTTCCAAAAAAATCTAATTTAAATTTAAAAAATCGACTTATTTTCGAAAACTTTCTAGTTTATTTCCAGAAAATTTCTAACTTATTTTCAAAAAAAATATTTTTTTTAATTTTTATAATATTTTTAAATTAATTTCATCCTAAATGAGATAAACTTAGGTCTATAGACAAATAACTTAATTAAATTCAAACATGACTAAGCAAAAAGTAAGAATAATTATCATAATTTTTAGTGTTCCTTTTTATAACATTTTTGTTAATAATTTTGAGATTATAGTACTTTATGTTTTGACAATAGTATTTAATTCAAAATTTGTTGTGCGCTTTGATTTGCATTATTTTTATATTTTATTTCTACTTTTTTCTTAAAGAATTTTTTTGAAAGAACATCTTTATTTGAAAGTATTTAATTTGTTGAAAAATATAAAGTTGAATCGTTGTAAAGGAGTAGCATAGACCGCGTAGTGGAATGCCATAGTGAACAAGGATCACTTGTTTAAAGAAAAAACAATTCGAAATTTTTCGAAAGTTCCAAATTTTTGAATTTGTGAACTTTTCAAAAATTTCAAAATTCCAAAATTCCGGTAGTTCCGAAATTTTCAGAAATCGGAATCAATATTTACATTCCGAAATTTTCAAAACAGAAATCGATAACTAATTTTAATTTTCGAAAAAATCCAAAAATTTCCTGAAAATGTTATTTCCGATCTGTTCCGTCCGATTTCCACCCCTAATAGGGTGTATAAATATTTATATTTTGTCTTCAAAATAGAAGGAACAACATCAATCAATCAAGAAAGAAAATCAATTAGTATAGAAATTTAAACAAAAAAGAGTCCCATTATTGATAAGTATGATACAATACAATGTTATTATTTCGTTTGTAAAACGTTTTGCGAATAATGTTGTTCATTGCTTAGCAATAGACGTAAATTTTTATATCTTAATGTATGATTTGGTACAATAAGGTGCCTTTATTTCTTAATAATGTAATCACCCACGATCTTATCGAATAAAAACACCCTGAGGTGTCCTTTATTTTCAAAATAATAATAATAATAAATTTACAGGCTTACGTCATATAGAACTTCTATAAAACGTGCTCCTACGTATAAGTATCATAAATGAGAAGCGATGTATGAACAAAATTAAACAACTGAAATATTCAACTATTAATCGCTAATCAGACAGTTTAAAATTGTTGAAATTGAAGAGGATTGATTAAACCTTGTTTGAAGATCGGCGAAATTACGATATGAATTATCCGGAGAGAAGCGAAAGCGGTTGTAACGTGATGCCAGCCAGATATTTCGGGTAAAAGTGAATTGGTAATGGAACTTTAAAGGAGCGAGAAAGAGGGATAGTCAATTTCATTTGTATGGGATGCCGAAAATTTTGAAATTTAAACACTTTTGATTTTAATTTTAGTTATTTTGCTATTTGGCATATATCAGTAAAATTAAAACAAAAAATTTATAGAATAGCTATCAGACATGCTCTATTATACTAAATTATGTGTTGGACTAATAAGAAAAAAAAAATGCCAATAAATGAATGTAACTAAAATGTGAATACTTAGATGAATGTGTGATAAATTATAAATGTAGCATCGTCTAAAATTATTTGGTCATATACAATGTATGTATCTTAGTACTCTAGTTCGTAAGTATGATGACATTAGTTTTAATCATGTTATGAATAAAGGTAGATCAAAACTAACATGATATATGAAGATATATAACTGTGATCTATATACGGACCTCATATTGAATCGCGTACGTAGAATAGCGAAAATAATATGCAGGTGACCTTAAGTGATTGAGATTAAGAATTTGTGAAATTAAGGGGTGGCTCAATGATAAAACTGAACTTTACAATATGTAAGGTCTCAAGTTCGATCCCTTCCTATGCCCTCTTAGAACAAAAAAAAAAAAATTTAAGAATTTGTTGTTATAGTATTTATTGTCGCTCGACGACATACGTTAAACATTTATTAAGTATAGTTAGGGGGAATAATTATGAATGAATCATAAATCAATCTCTTCCGATCAAAGGCCGGCATTATTAAATTCCAAACCATTTTCACTTATACTAGCAGGTAACTGGTGCGTTGCACCGGAGCAATTCGATTTATAAATTTTAATATATTTTAAAAGCTATTTTTGAAATTTTTGAATAGTTTTTATACCACAAATTCATAAATCATTACAATTATAAATATAATTTATTCTATTATTCATTTAGTATAAGACATTGGATGATGAATTCATATTATATATTATTACATATCTCCTCACATTGTTTATAAATATGACAACATTTCAATATCTCAAACATATTTCATATATTTTCAATATCTTACTCAAATATCATCCAATATCACAAATAAATATTAAACACTTTCCATCTATTACCTATATCCATACACTCTCACAAATCAATTCAAACCTTTCACATCATATTCTCTCTTCTCTTTTCTCACATTCAAACCTTTCACCGAAAATTATAGGCACTCCGTGCTAAGAGTGCCTTAATGCACATAACGGTTATAAATTATGCACATATAAACCTTTTATGTGCATTAATAATTATGTTATGTACATTATAATTATGTTATGTGCATATTTTATAACGTTTATGTGCATTAAGGCACTCCATGCACAAGGAGTGCCTAGGCACTCCATATAACGATTGAACATTTCACATCACATTCTCTCTCCTTATATCACATTCAAATCTTTCACATCATGAGGGTAATTTAATCTTTTAGTTTATAAACTCATATCATCTTATATTCAAATAGTGAACAGTGCAATATTATCATATATCGCATTCCTGATCTGACCCTTAGATAAAGCCCAAACAACATAAGGTAGTACTATACTTCCTCCGTTTCATAATATTAGTCCTTTTAGAAGTTAAAATTTGTTTCAAAATAGTTGTTCTTTTAGGATTTCTAGGAAGCTTTTATATCTACTTTTCAAAATTACCCTTTTACTTTCCCAATTATCAATAAGGTAGTACTATATATTCAGTGACAGACAAAATGAGATAAAAAAAAATGTGAATTCATTATCATGATGGGAAATGAGGGGGGACAAATGTTGGGGCCGGCTGGGGTTAAATGCGCTACGTTACGTATCAACGCCAGCTCTGGCTTGGCCTGAAATTTATTTTAAGGGTGCGTTTGAACGTCGAGTTTTTTAATATATTTTATTTTTATTTGTGTTTTATGTTTGTTTTGTTTTGGTTTTGATTTTGTAAGACTTTTACAATTTTGCCCTTTCGATTTGAAAAAATTACATGATAGTGATGGATAGAGAAAGATAGAGAGGATGATAGTTGTGATTTGATGTGATGTTTGATATGATATAAAGATGATATAGGGGTATGTAAAAATAATAGATAGAGAG
>JAOWAN010000049.1:280773-293308 GCA_028566635.1 Lobelia cardinalis
TATTCATTCCAAAATCGGAAATTTTCGGATCGGAATCGGCGGAAATCGGAATTTCCGATCCGATTTCCACCCCTACTAAACACAGTAGTATTAATTAGCGCAGCCGGATTTTCACAAAACCCTGAGTGAGACTGATTCCAGTCCAGATGGCTTTTGCAATTCCCTTTCGACTCCCCCAATACCTTAATCCTGACAATGTCACTGAGGCGGCCGCAAGTCCCCAATCCAGTTAACAAGAAGAAGTTTCCTCGGTGAAGGAAAGAAAAGAAGCCTCTGTTAGTAATGAACGTAAATGGCGAAAACATCTAATCAGTGGGAGGAAGAAGAAGCTCAACACCCAAATGAATGGCAAGAGCTTTACTCCGTCACCTCCTCTTTCGTTTCTGTAGGCCCCACCATCCATTCTTATTCTTAGAGTCCCCTCCAACCCTAATCTTTCCCAACAACTCCAAGTTCTCTCTTTTTTCCTCCTCTTCATCAACTACTCAAAACCCTCTCACCGCCCCCGCCCTCCTCGACAACTGCCAATGTAGAGCCCACCTTTTCCAAATCCAAA
This sequence comes from Lobelia cardinalis, assembly GCA_028566635.1. NCBI lineage: Eukaryota > Viridiplantae > Streptophyta > Magnoliopsida > Asterales > Campanulaceae > Lobelia > Lobelia cardinalis. The sequence goes on from JAOWAN010000049.1 coordinate 281,330, forward strand.
CCCTGTTAATCACCTCTGGCCTTCTTCAAAACACCTCTATTGCTAGCCGCGTCCTCAACATCTCCTTACGCCTCTGCCACATTGCCCACACTAGCTCCTTATTTCGATCCATCAAGCACCCCGATTCTTTCTGTATTAACACTGTAATCAAAGCCTACGCTTGCAGTACTGTCCCTGCAGAAGCTGTAGGATTTTATTTCGAGATGCTCGAAAAAGGTTTTCTTTTTCCCAATAGTTTTACTTTTACTTCGATTTTCAGCAGTTGTGCAAAGGTGGGTTGTTCAGGTTTGGGGAGAGAGTGTCACGGGCAGGCTGTGAAGAATGGGGTTGATGGGGTTTTGCAGGTGGAGAACTCATTGATACATATGTATTCTTGTTGTGGGCTTATTGACGATGCCCGCAAGGTGTTTGTTAAAATGGCTAGCAGGGATTTAGTGTCTTGGAATTCGATTGTTGATGGGTTTGTTAAGATTGGTGATTTGGGTGTTGCACATCGATTATTTGATGCAATGCCCAGTAGGAATGTGGTTTCTTGGAATGTTATGATTTCTGGTTATTTGGATGGGAGGAACCCGGGGGCTGGGTTGAAGTTATACAGGAAGATGGCTATGCAAGGGGTTGCGGGGAATGACACTACCTATGTGAGTATTTTATCGGCTTGTGGTAGGTCTGCTAGATTGAAGGAAGGGAAGTCTGTTCATGCAGCCATCGTTAAGACAGTCACGAGCTCCAATTTGATTATTGTGACAGCTTTGATTGATATGTATAGTAAAGGTGGAAGACCTGATGTTGCTCAGGTAATTTTTGATAGAATGTTGGTCAGGAATTTGGTGTGTTGGAATGCAATGATTTTGGGGCATTGCCTCCATGGGAACCCACAAGATGGGCTTATGTTATATAAGAAAATGGTAGATAGGAATAGGTCAGACAATGAATGCATGGATGTTGACGTGGGAATTTTCCCTGACGAGATTACTTTTATTGGTGTCTTATGTGCTTGTGTGCGTGAAGGACTGTTGACCGAGGGTAAAAACCATTTCAGTCAAATGACTGATATTTATTTGGTAAAGCCCAATTTTGGACATTATTGGTGCATGGCAAATCTGTTTGCTAGCTATGGTCTAGTGGATGAGGCCCTGCAACTTTTAAGGGGCATGCCAATTGATGCAGATATGTCAGCACAATCATCATTGTGGGCTGGAGTACTTGGATCATCCCGCTTCAAAGGAGATGTGGCATTAGGAGAACGAATTGCAAAATCATTAATTGAGGAGGATCCATCAAAGTATAATTATTATGCGTTGCTTTTGAATGTGTATGCGGTAGCAGGTCGATGGAAGGATGCCGCTCTGGTAAAGAATATGATGGAGGAGAGACATCTCACGAGAATCCCTGGTTGTAGTCTTCTAGACTTGATTGGAACTGTTCACAACCTTAAAGTGGGAGCTTAATGGCGACATAGTACGGAAGAGGTCAACAAAGCAGTTGGTGGACTGGCTTGATGAGAATCATTGACCCTGTAACTGCTAAGCGCTAGCTCCACCAGGCGGAAAGTAATCTTTGTGCTGAAAAAGAGAAAACTGCAGCATTTCTCCTCTCCGGATTCAGGCTTTTATCTCCTTATGTATATGATTTTCAATCCAGAGATAGTAGCACTCAACAGGTGGAGCCAGCCCACCAGATCTTGAGACAGAAAGGGGTCCCAGGTAGAATGATGTATATTAGTATTAACGCGGGTCCTTTGTACTAAGGCAGATAAGAATTATTCTTTTATGGAGTCTGCTCGAAGAATATTAGCATGACAACAGAGTAGCTGGTTTAAAAACTGATGAGCAAATACAGAAGGATGGTATCCGGTTAGAAAATTTTGTTCTTCAAAGTTTTTTTTGCATTGTTTTCACTTCACAGGAATAAGAAAAATCTCCATTTTTGATTTTTTTTTTTAACAGAATGCCTATCTTATTAAAAAGTTTTTTACTGTTTTGTGTTCAATATTGACGACCAGTTGTTGATTCCAAGTGACTTTAATGAGACTTGGACACAAAATTACACGCTGAATTTGTTGTTTCTTTTCTTGTTTTGGTGTATGAATTTTTGTCTTCAAATTCTTAGATGGTCGTAATCTCACTTTAAAGCCAATGATATCGGACTTGTCTTCCTTTGGCTTCACATTTGTTACTCCAAGATATCAAGTGTCTTTTAATTGATGGCTGTAGTGTAGAACAATTGAATCATTAAAGTCATTCTTTTGAATGAGTGGATAAAATGTTGTCGTAACTTTAAAACATACTCAGACAATCCATGCTTTCTTGAGACTTGAAATGAATATCTGGAAGCGGATATCTTATTTTTCATCTTTTCCAGTTTTATGTAAAACCGTAATCTGTCTAATTTCAAAATTCTACTTAATTACTGGTATGTGGATCTATTATCCCTTACCTTATGTGGATTCGTATGCAATCCAGTCTCTTATTTCTAGTAAAGACACTGCCATGGTGTGCTATTGTGATCCAAGAAACGCAAATCAGTGATGCTTATGTCTTGGTCTTCTATCAGTTCATTACTTAAGGGGATGACACCGCACTTGGGCGTGTGATTTCTGTTTGTGGTAGGTCTGCTAGATTGAAGGAAGGGCAATCTGCTTATATGGCCCTTCACAGGGTGCTCATGAGATTATGAGCGAGGCTTCGATAGATACTTACAGATGTCGACTCTTAATTTTTGAGAAGTGACTTCGATGGGAATGGATGGAGTAAAGAGTATTAGAAAAAAGAAAACCTAGCAATAATTGTTTTAAATTTCCAATGTTACCAATTATCGATTAATACTGCACTTCTTTTTCTTCTCTCAGTTGGATTCTGTGTCTGTTTGTGTGTTTGAAAGAGAGACTTCATCCTTAAAATGTAGTGAACGCACCATGCAGTTGGTACAAATTTTGAGGCCAGGCCTGTATATGTCATGCTGCCTGCCACTATATATCTGATTTTTAGAGTATTCGTAAAACTACAAAAAGAATATCTCATGAATGTTTCATTGTGGTAAAGAAGATTGGTCAAAATCTATGACACTTCTCATTTCCGTGAGGATCACAGATTCACAATATATGTTCTTCTTTTCCTCATGCCTTCAATCAAAATCTATGACACTTCTCATTTCCGGAGGATCACAGATTCACAATATATGTTCTTCTTTTCCTCATGCCTTCAATCAACTTCGAAGTTTAGTTTGGTGCAGTAACTTTCACAATATCCAGCGCTCCCCCCCCCCCCCTTTTCTTTTCCCTTTCTCTTTTTGAAGGATCCTCGATTTTGGTATTATAGAGGGTGTTACTGGGTTTATCTCTTGATGCTGCTGATGTTGTGTGTAGTTCGTGATGCAATTGTTCATTCTCGCAATGCAAAGCATACAGTTTTAGGGTCAATAGCGATACCACTCCATTCTTATGGCTCCCAGAGGGACCTTTAGCATGCGTTCCAGGCTTTTTGGTTACTGGATGCATTTATGTTAATCTCACAACTCACTTTGGTTACTTGAATTCATAATCTCCTGCAACCGGTTTTTGGGTGTTTTTGCTTGAGCTTTCTACAAGTTCCAATGGTGTTTTAGCTCTGGCCTGTTCTGTCAAATGTCTTTGGACCTGAAGGTTAGTTTGTGCAAGTTCTGTCAAATTTTGAGGTCTAGCTGTTGGTGATGGTTTGCTGTACTCATATCAATAATTAAAAATCTGCTTGCAACTCAAGGTTGGGTCCATGCCAATGGTGCTTCCAGTGATTTACTCTTTAAAAAATAGACCTTCATAATGGGTGGTTTTTTTGACTTCTCATTAAAGTTTTTCAGCTTATGTATATTCTGCATTGGTTCTTGCTAACGCTCCAATCCGGCATGGTGTTATTCATAGCCTGTATTTTGGTTGTCTTCAGCAAATTTTAGGGTTAACCCTTTTCTTGGGTCTTTTGTTAGTGTATAGAATTTACAAATAAATGTAGCCGTTGCAAGTATAAAAATCAAATAGGAAAGTGAACTTACACTGTAATCCCCTGCACTCCATCAGAATACCTATCCAATTCCGATATATACACTACAAAAATAAACCAATGGCTTCCAAAGCTTACAATTACCATCACCTGAAGCAAGTATAATTTTCATCAACCAAAAACATGAAAATTACTCGATAATAAAGCAATACCATTTAAAACTACAACCCACATTAATTCTTAATTTGGACAAATCTAAAGTCTGACATGCGTGCTTGGATTTAGGTAGGTTATGGCTGGTGAAACTTGAAACTCGGCCAAGGTTCAGACTTTAGCCAAGTGCTGACACTTAACCAACCAAAGCTCGTTCTTGGGTTTGATCAATTCAAGGAATTGTATTTAGCTTGATTACGGTCAGTGATGCAAGTAAGAACAGTGGAGCAACATATGCTCAGCCTCCAGATCAACACGGTTTAAGAGTTTCCAAGGAAAATTTGTTCAGTCAAATGGCTGCCAAGGAAGTATTAACAGTGTGTTGTTACAAACTGATTGGAGAGGCAACGGTTCATTTTGCATTGCAAGAACTATTCCTGACCTGTCTCTCATCATATGATATCTAACACATTACAAGACCATTCATACGGGAACTATGTAGCAGCAGAAAACAACCAACCAACAAACTAACAGAAGAGCCTCTGCTATATCAAAAGAAAAACAAGTTTTCAGCTGAAACTAGAAGCAACAATCCGTGCAGGGATCAAGTATCCCTGATTCATCATATCATCACTCGTGAGATCTCATACACTCATAGAAATGTTATCACAACTTCCAATATGCTAAATTAGCTTGCGATTATGTTTTCTCTAAAGTATGAAAACTAGAAGTATACTTGTGCTATATTCATGATAGGCTTCATTTCTATAGAACTACTACTTTGAATTCTTGTAATATCCTGAAGCTGGGACAGATTACAGTTCCACCAGCGACTGAAGGTTGCATGTATATTATAGACAGGGCTCATTATTAGTCTTCAATTTTCTCGACCAGCTACGTCTCCAGTAGCAAAGAACTCGACCATTTGCATTCCCCGTCCACCTACTGCTATCTGATAATGGTTCCTACATAAAACACTATCATCATTCAGAAAAGAAGGTGGGGAAGGGGGAAGAAGAAAATTAAAGCATACAAATTGTAAAATCACAATTTATAGTATAAATGAGAGTTGTAGGGTCCACTTCAAATGAATAGTAATGAATAGGAGATTTGTGTAAGAGAAAGTGTAGATGTGTCGGTGTGTAAGAAAAAAATGTGGATATATAGGTGTGTAGAAGAAAGTGTAGATGTGTCGGTGTGTAAGAGAAAGTGTTTGGGGGTGGAGGAGGGTGTTGTTGGGGTATTTTTTTTTTCTTTTTTAGTTTTTTTAAAGCATATTTTTTTTCTTTTTACATTTATAAAATTTAAATATTTTTATTAGCTGATTAATTTTAATTCATTTTTCTTTTTTATTTAGAAATTCTGTTATTGTCTAATATTTTTTAAAAATAACGCCACGTGCCCTCGGGCACGGGCTTTTACTAGTTCTTAATAAATTAAAATCTTGTAGGCAAATGAAAAGACAGATAAATATAGCCAAAAATAGAATTTGACTTAATCAACTTTATCCTTCGCAGGAATCATAAATCAACTTATCAGGCATCTCACACCTGCAATGCTTCAACCTAAAAAAATAAATTAGAAAAAAGAAAAGGGAACTGAAAGGAAGTGGAGAAAACAAAGAGGGAGTGGTGGCTCCCATGAATAGTGGTCACCAAGCATGAATGAACACGAATTTGTTGCTGGGATGTCACGACTTGACACAAAGAGTATTTCGCATAATAAACTGCCAGATGACATATTTTAGATAACAGAAAACCTTACTCACCTAGAGACAGCTCTAGCATCCAATGCTTCTGGCTCAGGCACACTAATTGTCAGGTGGGCATGCTCAGTTAGTTTACCATTAACTGAAAGTCGCCAACACCGAACACGCTGATCAAGGCCAGTAGAGAAAACCCAACTCCCATCTGTCCAAATACCTATACCAAAATTATACCAGAATTAGTTTCTCCGTCTAATAATGTCTGGGAACTTTAATCGAATAGTAAGTCCGTTCAAGAATTCTTGGCAACTATTTAAACAGAGAAGAAAAGCTCTAAATTGTTGACTCCAAAGAAGAAGAAATTTGGTAAGTTTTGATGCCTCTACAGTAGCAATATTAGACGGAGTAAAGTAAATGGAGGGAACAGAAACATGTTAAATCAGAAGCATAGGAAAAAGTATGCTCATACTCGAATTAGAAACTACATTTGACATGATGAGAACACAGATTCTCACCCAACTAGAAGAATCAAGAGTGAAGAAGCAGTTTCAAAGCTGATGAGAAGGAACATGACAAAGATGACCAAGCAGCAGTATACAAGGATGTAGCCAAAATGTTACCTTTTATTGCAGAGCTATGAGCTGAGGCAATTTTGTCAGGGTGTAAAAATTTAATCTGGTAGTTTTGTTTTCCACAGTAATGAATATAATTCATTACACTTTCAGATTTCCTATTGCTGCGGATTTCCATTGTCAATCTTTCGGAGTTCTGGCTTAACTGCGGCAGTGTCAGGTGAAAGCCAAGACAATGAATTGCTTGATCATCACCACCACTTATAACATAAATTAGAGAACCAAAGTCAAAATCTCTGCTGCTCTTGACATCAGAAACATGGAGGCAATTAACCCCTGCTTGGTGAACTTTGCTCACATGTAAGGGCCATATTTGACATACTTCCAGTGAGGAACCATCAGTGCTCGCTTCTGTCTCAGCACAATTTAGTTTTGATATGCGATCATCTCGTCCATTTGACGCGGCTTTCTCTACACTGTTTGCTGAGACTGAATTTTCACCAGCTTTATTCTTTGAAACCTTAGTGCCTAAGGATCTCCACCATCGACCACCCTGACTTCCTCGTCCAGTGCGGGGCCTATTTTGAGAACCAAAGCAGTCTTCCTTACGGAGGGCTGACACTCGGCGCATAAAAGTTTCAACAGATTCAGTTAGATCCCAAAAGGCAATACTTCCATCGGTAGATCCAGTTATTACAATATACAGGCTTCCAATCTGAATGTCATCTGGAAAAGGTTTTTGACTGTTAATAAATGTTAAATGTAGGAAGGCAACAGGTATTACTGAGTTAGAAAGAAACGAGAAAAAATTTAGTGGGATGAGTCCTGACCACAAGCTAGGTGATCCAAAACCAATTGGTAGGTGTCAAGTTACAAGGCCCATACTTTGCTGAAAATTTTGTCAGCGTCTCAGCAGGTCTGGCAACAATCAGATTGCCACATTAGCTGTGCTAAAAAAGGTCTTGATAGGCTTGAACCACCACATGCTGACATGGTCCACTAAATATTTTTTCGGAAGAAACCAAGGTAGCACGTAAGGGTGCTGCAAACCGAATTAAGAAAGTAGTCTATTTCATACTTCCTCGTTTCCAAATTAAGTGTCCTGTTGAATTGACACAGTTTTAGGAGAGCATTTGACTTCATCAATTTGTGGTCACAAATAAAGTTTAGAGAGAGAGAGAGAGAGAGAGCTGTTAAAATACTCCTTGCTAATTTTAAGGCTGACTGTACATTTTTTCTTTTTATTATTTTAGAGATGGCTTAAATACTTTAAATCACTTTGTTGGTAAACATGTGGTGTTGTTCATTTTAAATATCGTGGTGTTAATTGTTCTTATTAATATTTGTTAACATACTATCGATTCATGTTACAACAACAACAACCGCCCCAAACCTTAATCCCAATCACTTGGGATCGACTACATGAATCGTTTTCAGCCGTCCCACGCAATCCAAAGCCAAGTCACCATAGACCACTTGAATGATTTTTCATATTGCTGATGTCCATGTTAACTTTGACCTACCTTTATCCATAGCATATTTAAGACTAATATCATTATACTTCCTAACTGGAGCATTAAGGGCCTACGTTCTACATGACCATCTTAGGCAGTTCTCTCTCATTTTCTCTACGATAGGACCTGCTGTTTCTCGTTACAATAGCACATGCCTAAGAGCTGTCCTATAAAATTTTTCCTTCGACTTTACTGGTATATGCCGATCATATCACACTCTAGATGCACTTTTTTATTTCATCCAACCTGATTTTATTCTATGATTGACATCCTCTCCGATTTCTCCATCTTGATTAATGATTGATCCTAGGTACCGGAATATTTCATTTTGAGGTATTTCTTCTCCATCTAACTTAACTTTCACTTCACTAATACTCCTCCTGCCACTAAAGTTGCAAGCCATATACTCTGTTTTGCTCCTACTTAATTTAAATCCTTCGACTTGTAAACCTTCTCTCTATTTTTCTAACTTATCATTAACCCCATTCTTTGTTTCATTGATAAGGGCAATGTCATCGAAAAAGATCATGTACCAAGGTAACTCATTTTGTAGATGTCTAGTTAGACCATCCATTACTTAGGCAAAAAGATACGGGCTTAAAGCCGATGCTTCATGTAGTCTTATTGTGATTGAAAACTCGCATGTCTCTGTCGTGGTTCTAACTAATGTCGATGCCCATCGAACATATCTTTAATAACCTCAATATATCTCACTTAACTCCTTTCTCTTCTAGGATTGATCAAATTACCTCCCTAGAAACTCTATCGTGTGCCTTCTCTAAGTCAATAAAGACCATGTGTATATTCTTTTTCCTTCCCTATAGCGTTTCATCAATCTCTTCGATAGGTGGATAGCCTTCACTAGTTGATAATCCACCATCAATAGTTGATCTACCCGGCATAAAACCAAATTGATTTTCTGATATCGTTGTCTTCCTCCTTAGTCTACTTTCAACTATTCACTCCCAAAGCTTCACTGTGGCTCTCATTAGTTTAATACCCTTGTCTCCCTCCTAAGTTTACTTTCAACTATCCACTCACGTTATTGTTGTTATATTCAAAAGTAACAAATATTTATGGTGTTTCTTAGACTATTTTCTCCTTAATAACAATAGATATATTATTACCACAAAACCAAAGAAAAATTTCCCATGGCTGTGATTTTGAGGACTTCCAATCAGAACATTGTGTGGGATAGCAGATACACGGTATCCTTCAGTAATGATTTGTGTTTAAAAAGCAAATGTAAAAAACTTGCAAGCCCCTTCTATGCAGTGTAGATGTGTGTGTGTGTGTGTGTGTTTGGGGGGGGGGGGGTTAAAATGCTTTTGAAATAGAAAAGTAAATAATGATTCCTCCAAAACCTTCTTTCCACCGAAAGGCCAAAATAGTAAAACCTCCTCTATCCTCACCGGAACCCGGATGAAAAGCCACTTTTTTCCAGTAACTCCATCAGTGACAACATCCATCTAGAAACTAGAGATAACTCCCAGATCAATCATACATTTCAAACTTAATAATTCAGCAAAGGTGATCATGTGATTGATTTAATAACCCTGAAAGATAACTCACGCTCTGAGTCAAGACACTCGGGAATGATAACATTCTGCAATGAAAGAACTGGAGATGCCAAGGGAACCAATAAAGCAATGTCAAACCTGCAATGTGCAACATGAAAGGAATAGTTACAGGTTAGTCAAAAGGAGTAACAGTCTCTTATCCGATTCAGTAAGAAATAATTCGAGCATGAAGTTTATGAAACAACCATTTTTTCTTTTTAGCAAGTTGAAATGTCAAGAAGTGCCCTGTCTCACTTGTCAAGAACCTATGTTAAAGGTGCCCAGGTGCACTTGTTAAGCACCTACTTCAAACAAATGTTGCATTGAACCCGTCATGTTAACCACTCTAAAATTATTTTTGGCAAGTTCGAGGGGGAAACTCATTAACATGAAAAAATCTTGTAAAATTAATGAATTAGGTGCTTGATGCATACCAAAGCCGATAAGGTAATACGAGAGCTCGTACTGCAACTGTGGCATCTGAACAAGAAACAACTACGAAACAGACAGAGATCCTGAAGTAGATAAAATAAACAACTATGTTAGCAAGGTTGGTAATTTGAAAGTAAGGCACAACAAAACAATGGTGGGACTAACATAATCTTACTGTACCTGGAATCAGCAACTTTCACATGAAAAGCAGTAACAGCCAGGTAGCGCCAGTCGTCAGAATCGCCTTCATGCTGAAATGTAGACTGTATTGTCCTTTTTCCAGGAGGAAGCAAATCAGATGCTCCATCAAGATCTGTATTGCAGCTATTCACAATTGTATCAACTGGTGTTTCTTTGATTTCTCCTTTAGCATAAGTGCTACAATTTCTAGCTGGCATGTGACTGGAAAGCCACTGGAACGACATCGACGAGAACACTCCTGATGAGGCATGACGGTCATTGATGTATCTATCAGCAGATTTACTATCCATGGCTTCTTCTTTCTTACCACCTCTCCTAATCTTTCGTTTCCAGGCAGTAAGAACCCTCTTTGCACCGACTGAAACAAGTAAGAAAGGATTCTCTTGGTCCTCCAATGTTGTTACTCGTCTATACATTCCATGTGACATGTTGGTCAAATCTGCTATTAAAATGTGTACCTTTGCCAAAGAGCAAATTGACCTCACAGCAGATCCGCCAACATGCTCCCCAAGCAGTTTTGAGTCGGACCAATTCTCAACACCTGAACTATACCTGATCAACATTTACAACATAAGCATGGGAAAGTTAATACAAATTCCTGATTTCACGGTACGGTAATTCAGATTATCATTGTTCTTTTGAGATATGGGGGAAGGAGATACACATTAGCAATATTAAAATTAAAAAAGGTAAAGGGGGCATGTAGCATGGACATACTCATATCATAATCAGGGCCAAGCTTAGCTTTAGAATAAATACTCAACTCAACTCAACTCAACTCAGCTCTTTGACCCAATCGCTTGGGGTGGCTACGTGAATCCATTTCCACAATTCAGTACGATCCAATGCCAAGTCAAAACTCATCACATAGGCCACACAGCCAAAGTCTTTCACATCTTTTTGTATTATGGATGTCCATGCTAACGTTTTGTATTAGGGGTCAAACCCTACCCCTAGCTCGATGTAGATTGATACCCTCACACTTCCTAACGGGTGCATTGACATGCCTATGTTGTACATGCCTGAACCATCTTAAGCAATTCTCTCATTTTTTTCTAATATATGAGCACTTTTTACGGTCTCTCGTATTTGATCGTTACTAATTTTATCTTTTCTAGTTTTACCACACATCAATCTTAGCATTCACATTTCTGCGACACTCATCTCCTTAGAATGTTTTTCCTTGGTAGCCAACACTCAGTTGTGTATACTAGCATGGGTCTAATAACCTTCCTATAAAGACTTTGCCTTTAGCTTGATCAGTATATGTTGATCACATAGCATCCTGGATGCACTCTTCCATTTCACCCGACCTGATTATATTCTATGAGTAACATCCTCTCCTACCTCTCCATCTTGATTAGTAATTGATCCTAAGTATCAAATTTGTTGCCTTTGTGGTATTTCTTCACCGCCTCATCTTTCTCTTTACTGGTATTAAGTTTACCGCGAAAGTTACATACCATATATTCTGATTTGCTCCTACTTATTTTAAACCCCTTTACATTATAATGCTTCTTTCCAGTATTAGAATAAATAATGTTTTAATATCTAAAAAGCATTTAGTTTACCTTGTCAATCTGACTGTTCCATCTTCGCAACCTGTTGCTATCCAACTAGATTGAGAAACAAGAACCCGCTTTTCATCTGAACTCATCTCTGTTCCATCAAAGACAAAACACAAGGAATGCATCTCTCGACCATGAAACTGCAGATGCAGGTTCTGAGGATATAACTTTCTTTCACCGTCTGGTACACAGCATTTGTGGATATAAATGATCTCATCCTGGGGGGAGGGAGGGAGAGAGAGAGAGAGAGAGAGAGAGAGAGAGAGAGAGAGAGAGAGAGAGAAAGAGAGAGAAAGAGAGA
>JAOWAN010000049.1:293408-312862 GCA_028566635.1 Lobelia cardinalis
TCTCCTTGTCCTCCAAGGATTCTGATTGGCATAAGGTGTCTGTCACGTGCTCGCCTGCTCGCTGTCGACCAACAGTACATGCTCGCCAGACTCTTCCTCGCCAATGATGCAGAGAGAGATAGCTCGCTGCTCCCCTTGGTCGCCTTGCTCGCCAGCCAACTTGCTCGCCACCAGCTCACTGAAGGCAGTCACCAGCTTCCTTGCCCTTGCTCGCGTGACTGGTCCTTGCAGCTGTCCAGAAGTGGTTGCTCGTCTGGGCGACCACTCATCAGTTACTCCCTTCGTCCCTACACGAGTGTCATGTTTTGACTTTTTTGGGTCAACTTAACTAACTTTGACCAATATTTTACGAGAATCGACTTGTTTTTGCAAAATTATAAACAATATTATTAATAGGCTACTTAATATTTTTAAGAGCAACTCCAGCCCTGGGCATCAAATACCCATTTGATTACTGCTACAGTGTTTTGATACCCATTTGATGCCTCTGCACTTCAATCATAAACATCAAAATAATAATAAATAAAAGTATAATTTTATTAATTAATTTAAGTTAATATAATTAAATTAATAAATAGTTTAATTACAATAAATATTAATTACAATTTAAAATTTATTTTAATTTTGATATCATTATATTTTAAAACACAAACCCAACCCAACCACCCAAATCAAACCCAAACCCAACCATTAATTAACCTAATACCTAAAGCCTAAACCCAAACCCAAACCCAAATTAATTAAAAGCCCAAACCCAATATCCTAACATATATTAACCGGATCCTACCAGATCCATATTCAGAAACCACGCCTCTGCTCTCTTCTCTCTCTGCCGAGGTCGCGCCTCTCTCCCCGCCGATGGTCGCGCCTCTCCAATTTAGTGTATTTCTCTTTTCAACTTCACCAATTCTCCATACCTAGCTTTAAATAAACATAATCCATAAAAATCTTACCTTGATTTTGGCGGTTGAGCTTCAATTTGTGAAGAAATTCGTGGTTGTTGAAGAATTGTAGAATGGGTGTGTGAAGAAGACAATAGAGGTATGTTTCTCTCTTTGGTACTTGTTTATATACTGGTTCAAGAATTATTACCGTTGGAAAGTTGATATAGCCGTTGTAGTCCACCAACGGTTATTTTTTTTTTGGAGCCAAATTTTGATGACTGAGATTTGGGGGGCTAAAAATGGACCCGGAAGGGAGGAGCATCAAATTTGGACACCCATTTGATGCCTCCGTTGGATTGGAGGGCTGTAAACTGGATTTGGAGCATCAAAATGGCAATTATGCCATTTGATGCCCCATTTGGTGACTCTCTAAGAAGATTGAAATTTTAGAATTTAAAACATAGTAAGCCTATTTTAAATAATTATTTTAATAATATATTATTTGACTTTTCAAAAACAAAACAAGACACTCATTAAGGGACCGGGGGAGTAGTTCTTACAAGTTCTCACAACATTTAGTCTCATTCTAATAGGATCCTATGTAGGTATACGTATGGATGTATATAAATATCACGAAAAGACCACTTAAAACACCCATGTGGACTCTGTCTCCAAGGGGATTAATGCAACAGCATCTGCTGAAAAAGATTACAGAACAAATGACTCCATGATCGTAAGGAATGAGAGGGGCTTCTGCATGATTATGACCACAAGAATGTCCATTTCAGGAACGAAAGGATGGATAGCACATGCATAATAAATCCGTTTCTTAGACTTCTCAATACTAGACGAAAGAATAAGGAAAAGAGTACACAACAAACCTTGACAAATGCAAAGCAATTCTTCATCTCTGGAATATCACCAAGGTAAACTGCATGAGGACGCCGCCATCCCCCACAAGGAATTTGAGTAACCTGTTCCACTAGTACAGGATCAAGCCTTTTTTCTTGTACGCACGCGTGTAGAGAGAGAGAAAGAGGGTACCTTAGTCTCAGTAGCTAAATTCCAAATGATAAAGTCTGTGGATGCGAATCCTATTGCATAGTTCCCAGTTGCCAAACCATTATCGTAACTGGTAGCAGGGAAGAGATTACGGACCAGACTTAATTCTTTCACTTGCTTCATACCTATAAATTCCATGTTTTGTTCGTAACTGTCATATTCCAAATAACATATGCACCCATCTCCTCCAGTCTGAAAAAAAACAGAGGACGAATAATAAGAAGAAATGAACGAAGTTTTTAAACTTGATGCACATGCCTCCATATCTGCACACCAGGTTCCTTTCAGTGCTTTACCACTACAATTCAATTTGCCTTTTATCCTACTCAGTACTGTAATCTCAATAAAGACCATAGTATCAAACAGAAGAAAAATAATTCATACCATATAAACTTCAAATTAGTTTTTCAAAACACAAGCTTCAAACTCAATGTCGAAAGCCTCTTAACATAAGGATGGAAGCCGCAAGCAAAATAGTGAAAATACTAAATATCCTAATTATACATTCTATAAAAGGAAAAGAAGTTGAAGCAGCCCATAAGATTCTATCTTTGAATTCATACCGATTGTATTTCAACTTCATTGGAGCTGGATCTAACTATGGAGACACTGCACACACTCGATATCCCATGAGCTCCTCTGAAGTAATTTAATGGGGAGATTTTCGACAGTGAAGCAACAGATGTACCCAGTAATAGGCTCCTTAGCATAGGGAATATTACAAGATTACCATGTACATCCCCACACACTAGCACCTGATAAGAAATAGCTAAGGCCGTCAACAGAAGTCCAATATTTTAGTTCGAAATCATATCTTTGCAATTAAATGAGCTTGACAGTTTTTTCTTGCACATTCGTGCATAAAGTAATAATGAGTCTAAAGTTTAAACTTCCATCGCATTTCACCACAACTAATCAAAAAAATATTCAACCTCGTAACTGCAGGCCATATATAGGGCAATATTGAAAAGCTTTGGTCCCATTTCAAGCATTGAAGATACTAGGCCAAGCTGGGTACAAGAATATAGGAATTAAAGGAGGAGAATGCTGAGGGGAAAGCACAGTTGAAACTAGGGCCCGGACAGGCAGACAGATTTTTATCTATTATCAGTAAATATATTATGTACAGTAAAAAGTGCGAAGGGGAACAACCCTTCTACATTAGTGGTGTACAAAAACAGAAATCCTCTCATATGCAAAAGAAGCTACCACAAGATAGCCAGTTTGTATGTACAATACAATTACCACTCATGCTTTCAATGACAATTTCATTTTCTTCAGAACAATGTAACTTACTACAGAACCGAATGTAATTGTTTCTTTTACAGTTGATTTCAACTTCTTAACTACGCTAAGTGAAGAGACATGGTGATCCAGTAATTTCAAAATAAAACATATCCAGGAATATCGAGTGATAAAGAGTCAAAAAGATATACATACTCCTGCAGTAGAACCACAGCCTCACAAAAACCCTAGAGAAAGCATTTGAACCTCCATGCAAACGAAAGAAACAAAGATACAAATGCATACCTCTTCCTGAAGGGATGCATCCAAACAGAGTATCCTTGTAGGAAAGCATGAAATGTATTGTGCTACTAAAAAAACACCAGAACTTATCATCGAATTTTGGAGAACAGATTGTGAAGGATCTGATAACCTCCATAGCTTCAAACTTCCTCTTGGATCAACAGTGAATATATACCTACAGGATAACAACAGAGACTTCTGATATTTACCATCCAAACCATTATCAATCGACTCTTTGCCTACAATGTCAATAAGATGTTTTGTAGGATCTCCAGTTAATTTCCACTTTCCATGGATATATCAGGGACCAAGAACATTGAAATGACCAAAATAGCATACTGAAAATGATATCATATACAAGTTAAGCATTCTATAATTGTCTTATGGTCATCTTTTAGTTTAAGCATGACAGTAAATAATACCAACGGGAGATGGGGTATCTATATCCTATTAAATAACCAGCATGTAAGGCCTAAAGTATTGGGCTTTAAAAAGCCACCAAGTAATCAAGGAAAATGCTAACAAGTTCCCTTTGACCACTTGTTTTATTTTTATTTTTCCTTTGACCGCTTGCTAAGAATCCAATAATAGAAATGTTTTGCATCAAGAATTAACAGTGATGGATCAAAAAACACTCACGATATTGGTTCTTAGAGCAAAACAATTCTATTCTTGGCTTCTTAGGCACTTGTTTGCAGCATCCCCAAATAATCAAATAATATTAGAAATTAAGCCTCGTTTACCTGTGTCCCAATGATTTGCACCAAAATGTTCCCAAGAGCTGTCTCTCTGCTTCTGCAGACCAACTGAAAGTGAATTCAACTTTTGGGGTCCAGATATCACCAACTCTAACAACAGTCAGTCTTCCTTTACCATCTCCAAGAGCAATCCAATTCCCTCTACGAAACGAAGGGTCAGAAGAACTCTCTGATAAGAAGTCCATACAGACTATGGGAACTTTCTCACTGACGCAAAAAAGTTCAGTCCACTGAACGTCACCGGCATCTGATATTTTCACATGGTACAGGAAACCGTTGTTTGTGGCAACATAAAGGGTATCTTCATGGGTAAAATGCATACAACGAACATATTCACTTTTGCTGCATGTAACACATAAGAAGCAAATATAGTAAGAAAGTCTGCAAAATCATCAAAGGATTATATAATGTTTGATAATGCAAGTAAACCAAACATGTAATACTAAACAAATGCTGATATGAAAACTGGGGATATGCATTTCAGTGTTCTCAACCAACAACGTTAGGCATTCATTATCTGGGGCATGTAGCTGCTGACGCCAGACAGAGGTGAATCTTGAACATCCTACTTTGACCTTCCACAGCGCTACTTGAGCTAGCCATTTCGACTTTGCATGCGAACTTAAAATGAAGGCCTTTATATCTATGAAAAGGAGTAATTGATTCACCAAACTCGTCTCCTTCAGAATTTCTGAGAAATTAGTGAGAAGAAGGAAATTTTATACTACAGAAACTTATGTAAAATCAACAGAAGAAATGAATGATCCTCCTTCGTTTGAAACTATCTAAAGGTTATCATGTATTCCCATAAGTATCGCAAAGCAAAAGTTACGCAACAACTGATTGACGTATCATTCACTTCAATGCGTAACTAAGTTATATTTGATTTTACTATTTCTGGAAAGCAAGATTTTGAATCAATGTTCTGCGTTTCTCATTTTAGCTCTGTGTTTACTTAACATTTTATCAAATGATGATGTTTCAGCTGGTGATCGATGTACAAAGAAAGCATTCAGATAGTCTTATCATCCAGTCTCGCAATCATTCACAAGATGCATTCAAAAGAACTTGAAGAAGATAGGATAGACTCCTTGTGTTCGTACCTCTCATCTACTGAAAATAAGAAAGCACATACTAGCATCAACACAAAATACAAACCTGTCCGTCAGCCCATTATGCTCTGAAGAATATGGAAGGCGAAGAGTAAACAGATTGTTTCTGTGAATGGACTCTTCTACCACCTCCTTGCACCTTGCCAAGCCTTTGGACAAAGAAGCATGCAGCTGATGAACTTTAATGGCAGAATCAAACCCAGCAGTAACAAGAAGAGACGAATTTGGGTCATACAAGCATCGCCATACGCCCCTCCCTCTGTGCAATAAAGATATAATACTTCATGAAGTATCATACAATATTATTACCCACTTCAAACCAAAAATAAATGTCCGCATTAACATTTTGGTCGGTCCTAACTAAACGTATTTCTTTTTCTGTCTTCAAACCTACCTTATATTCTAACTACTGTTGAAAACCTATTGGTATGCCATTCAGATAGTCTAAATGTCCAGAAGCTACTTGGCTACTGTAAACAACATATTAACTTCATTTAGGACTATTGTATTAAATGACGTCTCTGTAGGTAACCACAGCTAATATATATATATATATATATATATATATATATAGGGACGTGATCGGCTGCGAACTACCCCCAATTTGCGAACTTGCGAACCAAAGTGAACCATCAAAATTTCAACTGTGAACCATGAAATTGATATAACTGTGAATCATGAAATTTACAAATTGTGAACCATGAAATTTATATAACTGTGAACCATGAAATATGTGAACTATGAAATTTATAATTGTGAATCATGAAATATGTGAACTATGGAATTTATAACTGTGAACCATGAAATTTTATAACCGTGAACCATGAAAAAGTCGACGAAAGTCAACCGTAAAACATGAAATCTGTGAACCACGAAATTTGTGCAGTGGTTCGCAGGTTCGCAAATTATTTGCGGTTTTTAGCCGATCAGATACCTACCTACCTATATATATATATATATATATATATTATCAAAAATCACAAGGGAAACTTGGTGCAAGCTATAAGACAGTTTTAGATTTATCTAGCATCAAACAATAAATCACAACACCAAATTTATGGTTGTGAATTTTCAGCTTACATGTGCTCCTTGATCACCTTAAGCGGGATCCCATCCAGTCCCCATACACGACATGTACAATCCTCACCAACTGTGATGATTAACTGAGAGAACCCCAATTGAGAAACAGGTTAGTTCCGAAACTTGGAAATGAGTCTACAATAGCTAACCCGGATTATGTAGAAAAATCAAATGCTACAGAGGTCAGGAGGGGCCAAACAAGGGAAAGCTCATGCTATCTTTAATACAATATTGGCAATCAGGATAAACAACAAAATAACAGGGAAAAATATTCATTTTCAGACAGTAGAATCTATCATTTCTGGTGGAAAGAACAGAAGAACCAAGAAAAGAACAATTCAAAGAATATCTGCAGGCAGATGAACAGAACTACAAGATGTCCGCTATTAACTGACTTACCAATAGAACATTCCTGGGAAGGGAGGAAACTTTTCATTACATATGGAGGTGGGATAGAGGACAAGATATGCACTGAGATATGTAAACTCCGGAGAATTTAATCTAGCTTGTACGAGGAAAAAAAGAAGGGAAGAATAACGCACAAAATTTAATGATTTCATAACAACAGCTTCAACACCCTGCACAAAATTACTGCTATCACTCTCAATATGGGAGAAAATTCCAACAAGAGTCAATCAGTCATCTAGGCTACTTCTTTGTCAGGTATTGATTCTACAGGAATGCTTCATAGACAAATCACTTCTCATGTCAAATTAGCATAAAATATAGAACAACAGGCTTATCTTATACTGGAGCTTACCGACTCACTCATACAGCAATCCCAAACCCTGGCACTGTGACCAAATAACACAGGCCCAATTGAGTGAGAAACAACAACTTCAGCAGCAGCATCGGATCCTCTTGTTTCAGTGTGCACATCCCAAATACGAGCACTACAGCGACAAAGAAATCAAAACATTACATCAGAATTCTTCTCCAAGGAATTAATCGTCCACAAGATAATAATGATTAATGGCACATGTCAAGAAAGTGTGTGACCTGCGATCATCAGAGACTGACACCAATTTGGATCCGTTAGAAGACCATGCAATGCTAAAAATAGAGCCTTCATGTCCGGCAAGTCTACATAGAGTCACAGCTTCATACTTTGGGGTATGAAATTGGGGTTCCGGGCCAAAATTACTGATCACACTTTGGCTGTCTTCCACATGATCCTTCAAACTTGGAGAAGGATACCGACAAAGAACTTTCCAAACTATAATCTGCGAAAAGCCATTTGTGCCCCCCAACAAAATAATTAATAATCATTTGAAGTGTAAAACGAAGAAACGTTTTCCAGACGCACATTCAACCTAAGTACCTAACTTCTCTGAATTACAAGGCAGAGTCCTAACAATTATCTGAAGCAGTTTAATAAAGGATAGAGTAAAGGAAGCAAGAGTCCAAACAGTTGCAGTTACAGCACACGCAAACTACCCCAATATTTCACCTTCTGAAGAAGTCATCTGAGGATAATGTCGCATGAAGCAGATGATATAGCTGTGCAAACTAAATACATAATACTGCCGAAAGGGTATTAGATCTCCGGAAAAATGACCATGCTTCTGGTTGCTCCGAAGCACCTGGTACATTTTACCCATGTAGCTAAAATGGTCAAGCATGGAAGCCAAACTTATTTCACAACGAAGAGGAAGTGCTCATATGGTATGCAAGAGAGGACATTCTATTCCATCATCTAAGAGTAACATACCATGATAGTGCAATAGGCATGTAACTGGAAACCCAAAGTTACGAAGCAAGAAATAACTGAGAGCCCACACCAAATAGAAAAAGACAGATGACAACAATAAGGATACTGTAATGACAGAGATTTCGGGAGCAGCAAGATGTAGGGAGGTATTTCATGAGACTGGGTTAAGCAGATGATATAGCTGTGCAAACTAAATACATAATACTGCCGAAAGGGTATTAGATCTCCGGAAAAATGACCATGCTTCTGGTTGCTCCGAAGCACCTGGTACATTTTACCCATGTAGCTAAAATGGTCAAGCATGGAAGCCAAACTTATTTCACAACGAAGAGGAAGTGCTCATATGGTATGCAAGAGAGGACATTCTGTTCCATCATCTAAGAGTAACATACCATGATAGTGCAATAGGCATGTAACTGGAAACCCAAAGTTACAAAGCAAGAAATAACTGAGGGCCCACACCAAATAGAAAAACACAGATGACAACGATATGGATACTGTAACGACAGATTTCGGGAGCAGCAAGATGTAGGGAGGTATTTCATGAGACTGGGTTATTCTGAATATAGACACTAATCCAAAGTTATGATGAACTATTTAGAGCTAGGTAAGCATTGCCGACGGGCTTTGAAAATAATCAAAATGGTATGCTAGGATTCTGAGTCAAAAGAACACGTGTAGAAAAGGATCAAAGATTTTCTAACAATATTTTCAAGCATGGACATAAGGTCAGGATAGTGGGATATAATCGTATAAATAAGTAAAAGGTTATGTAAAGTACAATAATTGCAACCTAGAAATTTGAAAAGAATGTCATCGTGGGGAAGATAAGTTACCTCATTGCAAATGGTACCAGATGCTATATGAAGAGCTTCAACTTGGTTTCCCCACATCCGCATGGAATATAAAAGACACCTGTCTACGATTAGATAAAACTATTTGTAAAGAAGAAAACACATAGAAGCATCATTTGAAATAGAATATGGACGCAGATCAAGGTGGGCAAATCAATGTCCTGATCTGAAGAGCTATTACAGCAATATACTACCTCCATCACAAAACTCAAGCCACTGGATAATAGTCATTAACTAACGAAAACAAATTAGATTGTGACGCAGATATAATGGGTAAGTAAAAACCCAAAAGTGTACAAATATGGTCAAAAAAGAAATGATCAATGATGGAGGTGGTAGTAACATCCATTCATACATGAAGAAAGACATAAAGAGTCGAGCTTTTTACAATCCATTATACAGTATCACAAAAACCACTCCACTTCCAGTAGTTCATTTAGAATAAAGTAGAAGATAATGCAAATTTCAAACATATGGGGAAAGGGAAACCAACCTGGAGAGCTGACCTCAAAATTAACATTAGGTCCGACTGTATCCCAAAAGTGCACAGAGTTGTTGCTACATCCAATGGCAATACAGTGGCTCCCCTCAATGGAAGAAATGACAGAGTCCTACTAACAAATCTTCCAAGTTAAATGGAGTAAGCATGCAAAGAAACCTAATTTCCATGAATAGAATTCATATATATATATATATATATATATTAATAGAGAGAGAAGAGCACGACAAAATGGTGGAGCATGAGTTGATATTACCTTTAGGAAGCTAGCATCTAAAACCCAATGACTGAATCTTGGCAATGAGCTGAGAAAGATTAAATCAACAAGAAGAAGTTGGGGCTGATATGGTGAACAACTAATGGGGAGTTGAAGATGCAAGGTAAAAACTTTAAGTCTCCTTTCTCCAAAGACAGCAACTTTGAAGGCAAGCTTAGAAGAAGGAGAAGAGGGGTGTGTGGAAGTGATGAAAGAAGAAGAGATTCCATGGACGCGAATGCCGTCAAAAACTTGAAAGGATTGAATCAAGTTTCGAGAAACTAAATCATAGCAAAGGACTTGTGAACCCGTTCCTGTAGAGGAGGAAAGATTTGCAACAGTAAGGAGCATTGAATTAATGATGATTTCCAATTTACTGTGAAGAGAGCAAAACGTACGTACCAGCGAGGAGGAGGAGAGGAAGAGAAGAGGAGGAGGAGGAGGTTGGGCCGCCGCCCGGTGCGTGGACGAAGCAGAGAGCGGAGATGTCGCCAATGTACTGCCCACTCTCGGACTTCATCTCTCTCTCTCTCTCTCTCTCTCTCTCTCTCTCTTTTTCAGTTCTTCTTTGCTGCTGACTGCTGTAAAGCAAATACCCAAAAACTCGTCTTTGTCTGGTTTGTTTTCCCTCCCTCCCTCCCTCCATCAGTCAGTCCGAAGAGAAGAGGGGTTTTTGTGAAGTTATGGAAAACCTCAAGGGGGTGCTTGTACTTATGTTTGCCGTACAAAAAGTATAAAAATGAAAAAAGAAAAAAAATGCGGTGAAGGTGGATCGAACACCTGACCTTCAGATCTTCAGTCTGACGCTCTCCCAACTGAGCTATCCCCGCAACGTGATTACTCACCCCAACTATAAATATTATAATAAAAAATAATCATATTTTTTATATTATAAAATCTTCATTCATTCATAACCAAAACCAACCACCAGAAAAGTCGGCAGAGTCTTGCAAATTCCCATCTCTAATCTCTTTTGATTCTTCTGCTTGCCGTTTACGTTTAAAATAACTTTTGGTCGGTCCGGCGGTTGGGTTGAGGTCGCCGGAATTTGATTTCCCATTTCTTTTACGACTCGATTCGATTCTAGACGCTCAACCACCCTTTTGTAAAGAAGACAGAGACAGAGACATCATGGGCAGGTCCAAATCTTTCAAGGATGAGTTCGCTTTCGGTTTGCCCCTTTCTTCTTCTTCTTCTTCTTTTTTGATTGGTAGCTCAACCCTCTTCATTCAGTTCTTGGATTGATTTTAATTTTGTGGGTCTTTCTTATGCTCTTTTGTACTATCTTTCCTCTTCTGCAGTGGACCGATTTCAAGAATCAAGTGATATAATTGCTAGATATCCCGATCGTGTTCCTGTAAGTCAACTCTTCTCCGTTTTTCTGTCTCCCAACTCCGTTGATTTCTTCACTATCTTCATCTTTCTTCACCCCCCCCCCCCCCAAATCCTTTTTCTTTAGAAAAAAAGAATTGAATATTTCTCTCTGGTAGCTATTTATACGTAAATTTCTCTTCTTCTTTTTCTCTCCCCTCAAAATTATGCAATTCATACGGTATCTCCGGGTGGTGTGTGTGGAACTGGAAAGGAGATGTTGTGGGTAGGATACTTCCTCCCTCCGTTCCTAGAGGGTCATGTTTCGACTTCATTCTATCAATTTTATGAACATTTGACCAAGTCTTTATGAGAATTGATTTCTTGTTTCGAGAGTATAGAAATTGCTATTAATGGATTACTTAATATTCTTAGAAAGATTGAAAATTGGGAATCTAAAACACAAAAAATATATTTGTGAAAATCTTTTTTGATGTTTCATAAATTAGTTTTATAAAATTGGGCTTTTGGCGGCACTGGCCAATGCATTAGAACATTAAGACATTGGTGCCCCTGATCTATTTATACAAGTGTTTATTTTTTGTATAATAGTGTCACACATTGCACATAGATATTTTCCAATTATCTATACCTGATCACGCCAACTCACGGAGTAGGAGTGTCAAATATTTCACCGGACTAAAACCAACAGCAAAACCTTTAGGAACACATCACACATTTATGTACTTGTGTATGTATGCATCTAACGAGAAACGATACCTCTATTTCCTTCTCTTCTCTTTATCATAACACTTTTTGGATTGGATCTTTTATGTCGCTGCAGCTATCAGCACATCGTAATTCTCAGTGGAGATTCATGGTATATTTATTTTTATTAATACAATAATGCAATTGCTTTTATACAGGTGGTGGTTGAAAGGTTTACAAAAACAGATCTTCCTGAGATGGAAAAGAAAAAGTATGTGAATTCTCACTTTCTTTATTCCTAATGGATAATACTTCTTATCATTGAGGCACTGTTGTTGATAGTAACTCCATGATATTAGCTGTGATGTACTTCTTACAATGTCAAGAGGCTTGAGACTGTTTTGCCAACGTTCAGTTTGTTTTATCTACTATGTAAACATGACTGACCAAAAAGCTTGGTGATCATGTTTATGGAATTTCCTGTTACATCATGATCAACTGATTCCCAATTCATTGCCTCTTTGAATGGACGAGCAGAGGGGATTTTTCCAGGATTAGATAAGTGAGGAGCATGAGCATGTTATCCTGTTCTTTTCCTGTTTTCTACTTTAGTTTATGGAGTCTCTTGAACCTTTTCTAACTCAATCTTATACAAGTCCTTTGGCTGCATATGCTTTGCCGAAACAAGGTTAAAATGTCGTGGATGGTTACGTAGATTGGATTAATAGTACTATGTTTGCAGGCTCTAACCCCAAAAATTGCATAAACAATGCACCCGTTGCATGGTACTCCTTCCGTCCCGCATGAAAAGTTACATTTTGATCGGGCTCGGAGATTAATAAATGGGTTGAAAATGGGTAATTTCCTTAAAAACCGCTTAAATGTGTGACTCGTATTTATTCCTTTCAAACGTAGGGGTATTATGGTCAGGTGGGATGACCCAAAAAGGAAATGTAACTCTTGAAGTGGGACAGACCAAAAAGAAAGTGTAACTCTTCGTGTGGGATGGAGGGAGTATTATGTTCATTCTGATGCATTTGAGATCGTTGTTTTTGGTTCTGATAGTCTTGATCACATTTTAAATTTCCTTGGTTCTGATAGTCTTGATCACATTTTAAATTTCCTTTGGCCGCAGATACTTGGTTCCACGTGACATGTCTGTTGGGCAATTCATTCACATTTTAAGTAGCAGGCTCCATCTGGCTCCTGGAAAAGCCCTTTTTGTATTTGTAAAGAATACATTACCGCAAACATGTATGTTCTCAATTTTATCTTAAAGCATTTCATCATGAATATTCTTCTTCGTTTGAGATTAAATCTGTGTTAACTGATTTTGTAAATTCTTCTTCGTTTGAGATCAAATCTGCCTTAAGCCCTTAACTGATTTTAGAAAATGTTATCTGCAGCTAGCTTGATGGAATCAGTCTATGAATCATTTAAGGATGAAGATGGGTTCCTGTATATGTTATACAGCAGCGAGAAAACCTTTGGTTGTGGAAATGCAAGTGTATGTTAACATTCTCCAACTTGTGATAGCTGGATGTAAAGTCAAGTCCAAAGAATACTGTATGGGGCTCTGTAAACAATCGTTGTACTTGAATCATATTAGTTATATGGATTCTCTCGCTTTTCTTTCGGTTCCTTATGAATGCATATATTGAGAAATATGGTTAAGATAATTAGTACTTGCTCCAATCGCTAGTCTAATGATTCGTCAACTGTGGCAACTGGCAACCTATTGTTAGCATTCTTTCATGCGGGTAAAAATATTGAAGTACTAAAGGTTATAGCAGTAAAACAAAGAAGATTAACACAATGTTATGAATAACGCATCACCTGACTACTTGATAAAACTAATACAAAGCGGTCATGTACATAGATCTTTTGCCAAGCACATGGCCATTTTTGCGCATGATGAGAACGAGCAACACATATCATCACGCACCCCATCTAACGGCCTGGTCGAGAGCCCATTGGCAACCATGTAGAATGCAGGTCTTGCACTATCAATGTTGATCTCGAAGAGAGAGACAAAGAGAGTGTGATGGAATAGGCGGACATGGAAGGTGATCGAAGGTGACTGAGGTGTTAGATAATATTAGTACAGATAATCGTAGAAAACAAAAATGAAAGGAAATTGTACAGAAAAAAATTCGATAAACGTTACCGAATGATCTCGTAATAGTTACGATTTTCTTAAAACGTATTTGTCCACCGGTGCTTTCAGATGAACGGAACAAACCGCCTCCTAGGACTCCTTCGAACTCACTCCGGCGAAGCACGTACCGGACGTGATTGAACAACGAAAACTAGACACAGAGAGATGGAATATCGAGCGAGAGAAAGAGCGGTAGAGAGGAAATTATCGGTGTCTGATACAGGGTTGCATCCAGGTTCATTTTATACTGAATGTCCAGCTCTTCATTAAGGCAGCATATAATGACCAATAATGTTGAATTAATGGGAGCCTTAAACTCAGTATCAAATGCACAGATTTAATGAGAAACAGTTACAAATTTGAGAAGATTTGAACTGATTTTCTAATTCAAATCTGTAAACATTTTCTAAAGAATTTTGGTCAAAAGGATCTTGACCCGAAGCCAAGACCACAACCACACACATGCGCGATCGATCGAACCGAGCCAAGCCGGTCGGACGAACGGTGGCGGCGCGCGGTTAAGTAGGTCCTCACCCTCTACAAAACTTGGATGCCCCTAAGGGCATGCCCTTAGATCCAACACAAATGCTTATAAAGACATGTAAGCATTTGTTTTTCTCTCAATGTGGGATAACTCCCACAAACCTACTTTGACTAACCATTTTTACGATCAATTTTGACATTCACCCTCTCAAGCAATTTAGTCGCTTGACCTTTCATGTTGTAGCCCTCACATCCGAGTACTTTGATTCACTCGGACCCACTCTATTGGAGTAGTAGGACCCACTTTTATAATGGGTTAACACCCATTTTTTCAACAATCCCCCACATGAATGACCAAATTAGCCTTTCACAATCTAATCGCATTAAGGAAGGTAGCCATAGGCTTTGAACTGTCTTTACTGATACATCATCGGGTATGCAGGCTTACTAGTGTGCAAAATGCCTTGAACTGTTCGTCTTTACTCGCATATCAAAACAATGATGTCCACACAATTAGATTATTTTCTCGTTGTTCTGAATAATGTGCTCATATAGCCCTTGAGCACTGCCTGATTCATGAGTGCTTCAGAGAATTCAACCTTTCAATTCTCTTAGAACCGACTCAGTTTCACTCATATAGGTAAGCTCATTGGTAATACATTCCCGTACCAGAGCTCAGTAAGAGATGTCTTATCCTCTCACTTTTTCAATCATCACTTCTCAATTTTCGTCATAGGAATGAACAGGAAATGTTGTCCCTTCCTATCTCTACATAGGTAGGTTGTCCCTTTTGAACCTAGTTCTTGGGATCTCCAGTCATTTAGGTTGGGTTTCCTCTATGACAGATTTAATATATAGGCTTTAAGCCCATTCCCCTCGACGAACTGAACACTTGTTCTCTTGATAGTCCTTTTGTCAGCGGATCCGCTAAGCTCTCCTTAGACTTGACATAATCAGTCGATATTATGCCGCTTGAGAGTAATTGTTTAATTGTATTATGTCTGCGGTGTATATGCCGAGACTTCTCATTGTACATGTTATTATGTGCTCTTCCGATTGCTGATTGACTATCACAATGTATGCAGATCAGGGGTGTTGGTTTAGGCTATATAGGAATATCTTCCAAAAAGTGTCGAAACTACTCTGTTTCTTCACCCACCTTATGCGATGAACTCTGATTCCATCGTAGACCTAGCTAAGCACGTCTGCTTCGAAGACATCTATGATACAGATCCTCCGTCTATCGAACACATACCCACTTGTAGACTTTGAGTCTTTTGTATCTGATATCCAATTAGCATCACTATACCCTTCCAGCGTCGTGGATATCTATTATAGTGTAATCCATGATTTTGAGTATATCTCATATACTTCAAAACTCTGACTATTGCTTTCCAATGGCCACCACCAGAATTGCTAGTAAATCTACTACGCTTATTGACTGCCTGAATGTCTGATCGAGTATAGTTTGTAACGTACATCAGAATGCCAATTATCCTATAGTACTCTAACTGACTAATACTCTCCCCGGTGTTTTTAGACAAATTTAATGTCAATTCCAATGGGGTTTTCATAGGTTTACCATTGTCACTGTCGAATTTCTTCATAGGTTTACCATTCCCCTCGACGAACTGGACATTTGTTCTCTCGGTAGTCCTTTTGTCAGCAGATCCGCTAAGTTCTCCTTAGACTTGACATAATCGATCGATATTATAAAGCTTGAGAGAAATTTTTTAATTGTATTATGTCTACGGTGTATATGCCGAGACTTCTCATTGTACATGTTATTATATGCTCTTCCGATTGTTGATTGACTATCACAATGTATGCAGATCAGGGGTGTTTGTTTAGGCCATATAGGAATATCTTATAAAAAGTGTCGAAACCACTCTGCTTCTTCACCAACCTTGTCTAATGCGATGAACTCTGATTCCATCGTAGACCTAGCTAAGCACGTCTGCTTCGAAGACTTCCATGATACAGCTCTTCCGCCTATCTTGAACACATACCCACTTGTAGACTTTGAGTCTTTTGTATCTGATATCCAGTTAGCATCACTATACCCTTCCAGCACCGTGGATATCTATTATAGTGTAATCCATGATTTTGAGTATATCTCATATACTTCAAAACTCTGACTATTGTTTTTCAATGGTCAGCACCAGGATTGCTAGTAAATCTACTAAGCTTGTTGACTGCCTGAGCAATATCTGATCGAGTATAGTTTGTAACATACATCAGACTGCCAATTATCCTATAGTACTCTAACTGGATAATACTCTCCCTAATGTTTTTAGATAAATGTAATGTCAAGTCCAATGGGATTTTCATAGGTTTACCATTGTCACTGTCGAATTTCTTCAATCTCAATATAATGAGATTGAGAGAGGGTATATCCATCGTTTGTTTTGAAAATCTTAATTCTCAATATCACATCGGCCACCCCTATATCTTTCTTATCAAACTTGGTCGCCAACATTTTTTTTCATATTTTCGATGATTTTTTTCGTGCTTCCATGATGAGCATATCATCGACATATAGGCACACTATGACAAACCCATTTTGAGTGGTCTTGACATATACACATTTGTCACACTCATTGATGTGGAACCCTTCCGACATCATGATTTGATCAAACTTTAAATGACACTATTTGAGAGCTTGTTTGAGCTCATACATCGACTTTACAAGGCTATAAACCTTGTTTTCTTGTCCTTGGACGACGAACCCTTCAGGTTGTTTCATATATATATTTCTTCTTCTAATTCATCATTCACAAACACGGTCTTGATATCCATTTGGTGAATATCGAGATCGTATAAAGCGGTAATGGTTATTAACACTCGAATCTACGTAATTCGCGTGACCGGCGAATATGTATTAAAAAAGTCAATCCCTTCAAATTGTTTGTACCCTTGGGCTACTAGTCTTGCTTTATACTTATCTACTGTCCCATCTGCCTTTAGCTTTTTCATGAAGATCCACTTGCACCCAAGTGGCTTGTAGCTAGAGGGCAATTCTGTAATTTCCCACGTATGATTTTGCAAAATTGAGTCTATTTCGCTCTTTATTGCTTCCTTCCAATAAAGGAGCCTCGGGACATGACATTATTTCTGCATAGGTCCTTGGACCATCTTCTACTATGTAGGTTAGAAAGTCAGGACCAAAAGACTTGGGAGTCTTTGCCCTTTTTCCTCTTCGAGGTTCATCCTCTCGAGATTCTTCCTCACTGTCTGAATATCTAGCTCGTTTTGACGAACTTTTACTCGTTTCTTGCTTGTAGGGAAAGGTTTCCTCGAAAAATGAAGTTGTTCGTGCTTCTATAATGGTATTCACATTTAAATAAGGTATCTCTGATTTATGCACAAGAAATCGGTAGGCACTACTATCTTGAGCATACCCAATGAATATACACAATTTATCATTTTTGGTCATATTTTCACTCTTTTAGGTGGAGGTACTGCTACTTTAGCTAGGCACCCCCAAACTTTAAGGTATGACACTCGACCTTTCCACAGTTCATATGGAGTTTTGTCAGACATTTTTTTGAGGTATCCTATTTAGGATTTGATTAGCTGAAAAAATTACTTCCCCCCTCCCCCCCATAAGTTCTGGGGTAATCCAGAACCTTGGAGTATAGCATTCATCATTTCCTTCAAGGTACAATTCTTCCTTTCAGCCACTCCATTCTGTTGTGGTGCATATGGTGCTGTAATTGTATGTTCCCATTTTGAGAACAAATATCTTTAAATGGTGATTCATATTCTCTACCTCGATCACTCCGTTGAGTCTTGATCTTCTTCCCAAGTTGATTTTCAACTTCGTTTTTATAGTTTGTAAAAGCTGTTATGGCTTCATCTTTACTACTCAAAAGATACACATAGCAATACTTTGTAAATTCATCTATAAATGTTACGAAATACTTCTTTCCTCTTCTTTTTTGCACCATTTTTAAATCACACAAATCTGTGTAAATTAATTCAAGAGGTGTAGTATTTATTTCAATGGAATGAAAAGGTGTTCGTGTTAGCTTTGCTTCTACATACACATGCTTCACACTTATGTGTTGAGTCAATTTTTTGACTTTGGTATGTGGTCCATTTGCATTAGTTTGCGTATTGAATTAAAATTCTGATGACCTAATCTACCATGCCAAATTAAAGAAGACTCAACGAAGTAAACAAAAGCATTAGCTTTCTTATTAATAGGAGGAACAACAATCATTACAATCATCTTAACACAACCCCCCATTGAGATAGTCCATCCCAACATATATCTCAATCTTACCAAGTACAAATTTTCCTGACTCAAAGGTCAACTTGAAACCTTTCTTCACAAGAATAGAGTGGAATACCAGATTCTTCCTTATATCTGATGAAGCACATCGTTGAGAGTCAGAAGCTTCTAGGAAGTCAGCTTCAACACCACATTTCCTTTTCCCAACACTTTGAAAGTCGCGGAGTTCCCCATGAAGAGTTGGTCTTCAACCTTCAGCTCTTCATATTCACTAAGCATTCTCTTATCCGAGCATACATGGCGAGTTGCACAAATATTAACCCACAATTCCTTGGTATTGCTACCAATCAGATTCACCTTAGAAACCACAACGGTGGCACCCCGAACATCGGTTAAATTATATACACCTAGAGTGTGTGTCATAATGTGTTTGAGTACATATGCATTGCATTTCATTAAGTGGTGAATTGCTAAAGACTCGATTTAAAATATTAATTGAAATGAATAGATCGTTAATGGAACCGTTAGTAACTTTAATGACCGTGAGCGATTAGAGTCTTAGTGTAGACACCCCATTTTTGACCCCCGGCAAATTAGGGTTTCTACCGGGGAATTTTTACTCAAGAACGAATTAAAAGTGACATTGATTAAAGATGTTACTTACATTCAAATGACATGTAGGTTTAATTGTTGCATTTTACATATTATTAATGCAACTTTAAAACACCCCATTTTGGAAATTCCGGTAAATGAGCAATTAACCGGGAAATGTTACTCAATAAAGAATTAAAAGTGACATTTATTAAAAATGTTA
>JAOWAN010000049.1:312962-326148 GCA_028566635.1 Lobelia cardinalis
GCACCGAGCCAAGATTGATTGTTATAGGAAGACGGTGGTTTTTGATATAGCGGGCCAACCTCGACTCTCTTTTCAGGTTATTAAACCAACGGAAGTTGAAAACTTGATCTCAGTTGTGGGAGCTCGAAGGCTGCTTAGAAAAGGATGTCGTGGGTATTTGGCTCATGTGATTGATAATAAATCAGAGATTTCAGATTTGAAGGGGATACCAATTGTGAATGAGTTTGAAGATGTGTTTAAGGAAGACTTTCCAGGCCCTCCTCCCGACAGAGAAGTCGAATTTTCCATTGAACTTATTCCAGGAGCGACTCTGATATCGAAGACTCCTTATGGAATGGCTCCGAGTGAATTGAAAGAATTAAAAGAACAGTTGCAAGGTTTGCTTGACAAGGGGTTTATCAAGCCAAGTGTATCTCCGTGGGGTGCTCCAGTGTTATTTGTTAGAAAGAAAGATGGATCTCTTCGGCTATGTATTGATTATCAAGAGCTCAACAAGATTACTATTAAGAATCGGTATCTATTGCCATACATCGACGACTTGTTTGATCAGTTGCAAGGGACAAAGTATTTTTCCAAGATTGACTTGCGATCGGGGTACCATCAATTGAAAGTTAGAAAGGAAGATATACCGAAGACAGCCTTCCGGACAAGGTACGGTCACTATGAGTTTCTTGTTATGCCATTTGGGGTTACAAATGCACCGGCTGTATTTATGGATCTGATGAACCGGGTCTTTAAGCAATATTTAGATCAATTCATCATAGTCTTTATCAATGATATTTTGATCTATTCTAAGTCTATGGAAGAACATGAACAACATTTAAGAAGGGTACTACAAGTGCTCCGAGACCAATCATTGTATGCAAACCAAAAGAAGTGTGAATTTTGGCTGCGAGAGGTGAGATTTCTTGGGCTTGTAATCATCGAGGAGGGCATTTCAGTTGACCCTTCCAAGATTAAAGCTGTGGTAGATTGGGGAAGCCTAACTTCAGTTGCCGAGATCAGAAGTTTCTTGGATCTTGCTAGGTATTATTGCCGATTCGTGGAGGGATTCTCTCGTATTGCAGGGCCTCTCTCTCGTTTGACTCAAAAGGGAATCAAGTTTGAATGGTCACCAGAATGTGAACTTAGCTTCCAGGAGTTGAGGAATAGGTTAGTCACTGCACCAATTCTTTCCTTGCCTTCTGATGATACTGGATTTGCTTCCTACCATGGATTGGGATGTGTTTTGATGCAAATGGGAAAGTGATAGCTTATGCCTCTCGACAGTTAAAGACTCATGAGAAGAATTATCCAACACATGATCTAAGGACATGCCTTTAGATCCAACACAAATGCTTATAAACACATCACATTTATTTTTCTTTCAATGTGGGATAACTCCCACAAACCCACTTCGACGAACTATTTTCACGGTCAATTTTGAAATTCATCCTCTCGAGCAGTTTAGTCGCTTGACCTTCTATGTTATAGCCTCCACATCTGAGTACTTGGATTCAATTGGACCCACTCTATCGGAATAGTGAGGCTCACTTTTATAATAACTCTAGAATGGGTTAATACCCAAGAGGCATAACAGGATGGTTTAGTGGATGACACTTCAAAATAATCAAGTATAAAATGGTTTAGTGGATGACACTTCAAGAATTTTGAAATTCATAAATAATCATTTATTTTTAGCAATCAATATTAAAGATCAAACTTGTCAAAATGTGGATGCAATTGATCTGATTGTTAATGAACCGTTAGATTTTTCGTTAAATAGTCGTACGACTCCCACATGCAAAGCAAATCAGGAGAAAAATTGAAAATATAGAAATATAAAATTTTAAAATTAATTGAAAAATATATTTAAAGACAAGAAGAAACTTTTTTTCTTTAATTCCCATTTTAAAATTAATTTGGTATGATAAAATGTTTGATTATAATGCAAAATTACAACATTTTAAAGCAAGTAATTAGATTTCAAAACAAAAAAAAAAAAATTATTTTTACATTTATTTAATCGAAATCAGCTTAATGATTATTCTTCTAACTTATTACAGTAGTGGATGCGCATCTTTCCATGCAATTTGCTAGCTTCTCTTTGAATCCGAAGCAACTGATGGGGAAGATGAATCAAAAAAGAACTTATATTATCCTAACAATGGAAGATCTACCTAGGAAATCAACAATGGAAAATCAGATTTACCCTCAAATCTGTTTCTTCTTTCTCGATTGAAGCCCAGAAAAAGAGAGAGAGAGAGAGAGGGAAATCAGTGTTCGTCAATAAAAACACAAATTCAGAATATAAATCAATATCTTTGCAATGGAAGCTAACCTACCCGCGCAACTTAAGACAAAAATGCAGAGGCAATTTCAATGAAAAGGGCGAATTGCATAAATGCTCTCTGAACTCAAAAAATATTTGAAAAAAATTTTTAAACTCAAAATTGCTTGATTTTGATCCTTGTACAAAAAAAATCAAGTGCAATCGGTCCTTAACTCTAATTTCGGTCCGATTAAATTTGAAAAATAAATAAGCATGCATGACACTTGCTATTGGTGAAAATAAAAATTTCTAATTCACTCATTTTTTTCGTCAAATTAACTTATTTTCTTCATTCTCTACAAGAAGAATAAGTTAAAAAATGAAAAAAAAAATTGAGTACATCTGATTTTTTAGCTCCGTCATTAACAAGTATCATATATGTTTATTTTTATTTCAAATTTAACTGGGTAAAAATTAGATTTTAGTACCAATTGCGCTTAATTTTTTCAATACAAGAATCAAAAATGAGTTTAAAACCTTTTTTCCAAATATTTTGTGAGTTCAGGAACTATTTCTATAATTTATCCCAACAAAAACGAGGATCGAGCGTCACCGTTGGACCTCAAAAATGCCACCCCCACAAAACCATCATTGGAGCTCAAAAACGCATTACCCCAAGTGAACAAATCGGAAAAAAAATCCTAGCAAGTTTCAAGAAATCACAAATGAAAAATCAATTTCAAGCAATTCGATCGATGACAAAAAGATCCAAAATTTTCCAATTTCAATTCAATCAAAACAAATAAAATCGAAAATTTCAAGCAATTTCAAAACCCATATCTAAGGACCAAGGCGAAGCCTTCAGAGCAAATTTGGTTTCCATGGCTATATTCTTCACAAAAGAAACTTTCAAAAATTTATATTCTGCTGAGCTATTCCCACCATAAATTTGAAAGATGCTAATAATTGATGTGTCTCATATACTCGAGGCTTTGCGTGGTGGCCTAAAGTTTGAATATGCATTTCGAGCTGTCTTGCACTTCTGTATGATATCTTCTTATATTTTGAGGACCTATCATCAGTTTTCATTTTTTTTTATCTTCTTCGGATGTTCTTTCATTCTCAACAAACCCATATTCAACAATGGAAGCCGACATGAACTAGGTTATTCTGAATTTGGGTTTGTTGATCTGAACCTCCTTCTGAACTATGATCTTGCGATTGTTGATTTCAAGATTTATACACCCGTATCTGCACCTTCTTCTTCTTCTTCTCCTCTTCTTTTTCTGATCGGTGCTCGATTTCGGTAAGTGAGAGTGTGCGTCTATGTGTGTGAATGAGTGTGTATGTGTGTGTGTGTGTGTGTGTGTGTGAGAGAGAGAGAGAGAGAGAGAGAGAGAGAGAGAGAGAGAGAGAGAGAGAGAGCAAATTTCCTAGGAAGAAGAATAATTTGTTGTCATATTTTTCCCAAAAATTTCCAAATTTCAAGGGTTCAGTTTTAAATCCTAATTTTCAATCGAAGAAGAAAGAAATAATTTATTCTTTTCATAATTACCTTCTTAATTTTGGTCACGTGTCAAGCACTTTTGACTTAACTAATGGTCAGATCAGGAATACGATATTTGATTTAAATATTTGATATGTAAAGTAAAAAAGTAGGAGAGCGATAGAAAGAAAATGATGGGACCTATGATATGTAAAGTGAAAAAGTAAGAAAAATCAAATATCAAAGAAATCAGATTAATGATTTAAGTATAAGTAAATTAATGATTCACTAATGACCGAGTCAATTATATTTGTATTTTAACAAATTTAAATCTTAATAATGAATGTTAAAAATAAAAAAACTATTCATACAATTTAAAATTCTTCGGAACCATTTATAAAATTGTGTTAATATTAAACAAGAAAGGTGAGATATAGGCGTTTGGACGTGAAGTTTTTTAGTATGTTTTATTTTTGTTTGTATTTTGTGTTTGTTTTGTGTTGGTTTTCTAAGAATTTTACAATTTTACCCTTTAAATTTAAAAAAATTACATAATAGTGATGGAGAGAGAAAGAGAGAAAGAGTGATAGTTGTAATTTGATGTGATGTTTGATAGGATATAAAGGTGATATATGGATATGTAAAAATAATATATAGAAAGAGAAAACTTATATTTTTGATTTGTTTTTTAAATAATATTTAAAAAACTGAACGGGTGAACACACCCACTGTTTCTCCTTCATTTTGATTTATTAACGATGGATGGATGGAAAAGGAAGTGTTTAGAGAACCCCGGTGACTACTAAGAAAAAAGAAGTTTCGGTGACAAAATGAAAAAAAAAAACTGTCCAGGGACGAACTTGACTAATCGGCCCGGTGAGAGGGTGTTTAGGTTTCCGAGACAAATAAAAATGATTTGAACGGTGTTGGTCTTCTAGGGTTTGAGCGCCGGACAGGGAAGAGTCTGCCGCCGGCAACGGGAAAGGAAAAAGAAAAAGAAAGTAGGATGACCAGTAGAAAGTGTCAGTTCTGGCTCCCTAGGAAGAAGAGATTCTGTGCAGTAACCCCCATCCACAATTCCATGTATGCTCCCTCCTCCCCCCACCCCCGAGTCTCTCCTTCTTCTTTGCATTGATTTGAATTTATTCCTGATTGCTTTTATGACATTTGCTGAGTGCTGATTGACCGTAATGCAAATGCAATCCTATCCTATCCTACTACTATAGGTTCTGCGGGAACCATTCAACCAGGTCCGATGGCCGCTGGGTTCCCTGCCCAATCGACCCCTCTCAGTAATTACCTCTCTTTCCATTTAATTACTTTATATTTGTTTTGGAGTACATAGCTAGACCCTGGTCAAGGTGTGCCTGCAATGGATTAGCTCACAAGATTGATTAAAGCTCACCAATTTCTTTTTGTTTCTATTTTGTTTAATAGCTCTGTACTGGAAGAAAATCTCGAAGGTCACCTTAAACGATGCCCATTGCTAAAACATACTCAGGCTTTGTCGCTCCTGCCTTTCTACCAGAAGGGCATTAATGCTGGCAATGATGAAGCAGATACCAACACCCGACTCCTACTCTCAGCACCTCATGATTCTGATGCTATATCAACAGACGTCACTTCAGAGATGAAGAGGAGGGATGTGCATGCTTTGAGCACACCGGAACTACACCAATTGATTTCTAAAATAAAGTCTGTTCATGCTTCTATCTGTACTGACATTCCACTCTCCTACAAGAATCCAGATGCTTGTAGCATTTGGATTAGTGGACAAGTTGACCGGTATACAAAAAGCGGTATTTGTTCATTCACAGATTTTCCATTCCATCATATTATTTTTTGTTTGGTTTTTTCATTTTAGTAGAGAATGATCCTCTATGCAAGTCGAAAAGCCTCGAGCAATATGTGTTCTGAAATGCCACTGTGTTGCTTGAAAGAGCTCTTCCGTTTGTCTATTAATTTCAATGACTTATTTCAGTCAGTAATTCCTACATTTTGTAACTGTAATTTTGAAGCCCCAAATTAACCAGCTCAATGCTAATTGCCGTCTTTTTGATCGTGCAACACTAAAACCTGTATGATCGTAGTTATCAGGCATCTTTTTGTCTTAACATTGCAAAAATTCCCACTTATTAATCTTACTTTTCTGTGCATGGACTGTTTTGGCCTGTAAGGCTGTAAAGTTATTTTCTTGCTTCGCAGGAAGTTGCCATTTCAAGAGAAACATGTTCTACAGCAAGTGTCAATTCTCGGGAATTTGGAAGAACTTGGAGTGTTGAAGTCTTGTAATGTGAATTTAAAAGAGGAGCAACCTAAGTGTGAAAGTTCATCTATAAAATTCGATGATGCTCCTGCGGTCGTTGAATTTGGAGCCGGGAGGGGTTACCTGACCCAAATGCTGGCAGATTGTTATCACATCTCAAAAATCTTCTTGGTAGAGCGAAAGTCATATAAACTCAAGGTTGTTGGCTCGAACTAGAAAACTGACCTGTTCTAACTTGTAGAAATTTCTCGTTTTAACTGAAGTAACGACTGCTATCTTTCTACTATTGTAGCTATTTGAATAATGCTCTTGAGCCTAAAACTGTTTTAGGCCGATCGAAGCTTGCGACAGAAAGAGAGCGTGGTGTTAGAGCGGTTGAGAATAGACAGTAAGTTTATTCTTCCACATCCTTACTCGTTTTATTATGGAGTACTTTTTCTCTTTTTATCTATGCTTTGCTCCACGCCATTAGGAGGGAACGGATATACATGTATGTTTCTATGGAATGGAGTAAAATCAGTAGCTTACAAATCTTAAGACAGTGAACCAACTTTCACCTCGGGCATTCTCCAGCTAAGTTTATATAACTAATCCCAGCTCATATCATCCCTCACGCCTGCCCTGTATTGAGCAATATTTTCTGGGAGTTTGCTGCTTGACGTTGGACCATGAAGTCATCAAGACACATAAACTTACTGGCAAACTGCCCCCAACATATTTGAGAGAATGCATACTTAACTTTCCTTGATGATTTAGTGTAACCACAATTTTTTTTTCTTTGACAACTATATAATTTTTGTTAAGTAAATACAATTTTTTTCCATATTCTAACTGTATTCGCTCAAAAACTGAAGATATTTTCTGAATTTTTTTGGGTTAGGTAATTATTTTCTGAGGGCGCTTACATATTTACGCCTAACTGTACAAAAAAGCTTGAATTAATTCTTGACAATTTTCTTTTTTTAAGTTGAGTTCATATGTCCGCCACTGATCAATAGTCTTAACTTCATTAAAATGTTTGTGTGGCAGAGGTATTAGAGGACACAACTTTAGGTTGTTCTTTCAATTTTTGAATCGTCTTCCTTACTTATGGAAAACTATGATTTTTGCTTTGCCTTTTGCAATTAATTTTCGGTAATACGATCCTTTAATGGACCACTCAACAAACAGTGTGTTTTTCCTCAGCTTGCCTTTACTTGATAAACATATGAAGACATAACAGTTCTTTTGGAAAGCTATGGTTCATTTTGGAAGTGAGTTTTTGGCTTGGTTATATTTCGCAGATTAGATGAACAGTAAGAAAGAGATGGAAACCTATAAGGAAATCAACAAACCAGAAACCAATCCAAAAGCGACCTTTACAAATGGACCCAAGTCATTTTAGATACAAAATGAACTTTTACCTGCCCTAGAAAATTTGGATAGTGGCTCATATCCTTTTTGAAACTTATTACACTAGAGCACGGAAAGATATACACTGAAGCTATATAGATGGAATTTTGACAAAATAGATACAGTTCTTCCAAGAATTGACATAGTCCTCCAAAGAACAATGGTTGCTGAATGACCGTTTTAGCACATATTATGCCAGCAGCCAGTGACAATACCCATAAATCCACCCGAAGTAGATTATAATGCAGTTAGTTTGTATATACCATCTGAATGCTTCTGCATGCCTGTTTGACTCACACAAGAAAAGGAAAAGGCATTCTGCATTTCTGCTACTGCTCTTAACTGATGGACATACAAAGATCTTGGTGTAAGGTTAATTTTTTGAATACTGGTTGTATTTGCTCCCACTCTACCAATGAAACATTTAGCATCTGTAGGGTAGTAAACACCTAAGAAGCAGCTTATTCTTTGTAGATGTTGATGAGATACATGATGAGGGTACTGGATGACTCGTTTCATGGCAGAGGTGCCCATGGCCATATTTCACCTTCTATTGTCAAATGAAACTGGAACTGGGTAGCTTGAATATGATATTGCTTCTTCATAAATGGATCATATTCTAGTTAACTGCTTTCTCTTTTGTCCTGAATGATCTGAATTTCAGTTTCAACCCAGACTTTTCTTCTTGTTATGATCTGGTCTTGGAGCTCTTTGGGTCTCATGCAAATCAGCAAGTCTAGAATGCTCTAGAATTCAAATAAAGATTATGTGCATTCTTGCAGTAATTACCTAAGTTCAACCAATGAGCTTTTTGAGATTTCTAATTTTCCAAGAGTTAGAAGGTTGTGAACACATCGAAATGAGCGACAGTTTTTTCTTCCGTTCTGTTACTTTTCCTTTGAAATTTGAACACTTATTAGTTGGTTTGTTACATTAAAGATTCAAATTTTGCAGTTGAGGATTTAAACTTGAACGCCATTGAGCCTTTACGAGGACATCCTTATCTGGCGATTGGCAAACATCTATGTGGGCCTGCAACAGGTAATCCAGATTGTGCTTCATTTTCCCCAGACATGTTTTTATTAATAACTTAGGACTCGTTTGATACGGGGTATGAGATTAGGGGTATAAATAGTATTATTAATGAGGTTATTATTAATGAGATTATTAATAATAATTAGTATTAATTAATAATAATTTTATGTTTGGTAGCACAATTATTAATACATTATTAATATAACTTATTCCTAAAATTTAATTTTCATGTCTTGTTTTTATGGGGTATAAATAATACCACCCCCCCACCAAGGTATTATTAATAAGGGTAAATGGGAGTCTAACCGTTAAGATGCTTATTCGGATTTACTAGTATTATTAATAATCTAGCTAAAAGGCTGCCAAACACCTATATAAAATCACTAATAATACTATACTTTCTTAGTGAATCCTATCAAACTGAACACATGGAACTTTGCTGCAGATATGACCTTACGATGTTGCATCAGAGAACAGTCTCGTAAAAGATGCACGACCACTTGCTACCTTAGAGGACTAGCTATAGCAACATGCTGTCACCATCTTTGCCAGTGGAAGCATTATATCAGTAATCTCCTTATTCAACCTCCTGATGATTCACAAGCTATAGTTATCTTTTGATTAGATACTCTCTTGGAAGCTAAGTTTTTACTTGATAATCTTTTTGCATTCTAGATAAGAGTTATATGTCAAATCTTGGAGTTAGCAAAGAAGATTTCCATGCGATCACATGGTTTACCAGCTGGGCAGTAGATGCAGACCATGGGTCAGATGCGGCTGGTGCTCCTGATTGCAGGTCAGGCCTACACATGGTGTTACCGACCATTCGAACAATTGTTAACTGTTTCCTAAAACCAATTTTATTACGTAACTAATCTTATTCACGAGGGTTTATCCCATCTATTTCAACAGCGAGGATAAAGAAACTAGCAATGATTCAGATTTGCATGGAAGTGATGATATATTCAGGAATATGATTGGAACGGAGAGGGCAGCACTGGGCTTCATGTGCAAGGATATAATTGATGCAGGGAGGTGGATATGGATGAAGGAACAAGGGTTAGAATCACGGCTGGTCAAATATGTTCCATCTAGTATTTCTCCTGAAAATCGTTTACTCATTGCGGCTGACGGTAAAAAACAATCTCATTGTAGCTAAAAAAAACTCTTGAAGGATTTCTGTGATTTAAGACCATTTTTTTGGTTTGCAACTCCTCTCATTTTGTTTTTGTTGTTTGGTATTCTGATCGAGCATATTATTGTTTGGTTCAACAAACAAACTGCAGTCAATTTTCTTTTAGGTTTTTGGGGACAGAATGTAGGACCCGACCCGACTGAGAAGAGTACAACTGTGGAAACCGGAAAGTGTTTGCTACAAAAGAGTAAAAATTACACAGTGAGGATAAGAATAGGTGGAGGGAGGAGGTGGAGCTTTTGTTTTTTGCTTCCTTCGTTTGGATCAGACCCTACTCTTTTGTAATCCAAAACGTGATGGAACACAACACGTCACTGATGACGTGCAATTTCCTCCTCTCTCTCTCTCTCTCTACGCTAAACTCCTCTCTTTATCTCGAGAAAGAGCAAAAATTAAAACTTGTTTCCAAACTCCCCCACTCTCACTCTCACTCTCACCGGCTATGGAACCCAAAGGAACCATCGTGTTCACCACCGTTGGCCGTCCTGAGTACGGCTTCGACATCTTTTCCCTTGAACTTCCCTCCATTCTTCCCTCATCCCCTACCTCTCATCTTGATCATATTCTTGAGCACCGCCTCACCGACGGTATATCCGTTAACTACAATGGCAGCTTCGCTGCCGCTGCCAACAACGATGCTCCGTCCCTCGTCTACGTTTCCGAGAGATCCGGCTCATCTCGAATATACTTGAACCGTGGTGGCGGGACTACCCAGCCGGAGGTTTTACCCTCTGCAACTGCAAGTCTATTCCACGACAGTCCCATCATCGACGGTAACGCACGACGGCTGTACTTCATCTCTGCTCACGAGCCTCCCGAGGTACCTTTCAAAAGCTGGTCTGCTCTCTACTCCGTCACACTTGACAGCAGTAAAGGGAGCAATATACCCTCCCGCTTAACCCCCTACGGTTGTGTTGATTACAGTCCCGCTCTTTCTCAATCGGGCAAACTTATCGCCGTCGCTTCCTACGGTTCTCGCCCCTGGCCTGGTGAGTTTAACGATCTCCAAACAGACGTTGTTGTTTTCCCCGAAACAGACCCCACAAACCGTACCGTGGTGTGCCAACACGGTGGTTGGCCCACCTGGTCAGGTGACTCCACCATTTACTTCCACCGTCAAGCTGATGATGGATGGTGGAGCATTTTCCGGATCGACTTACCTGAAAATTTTGAACATAGCGGTTCCCTCCTGTTGGCACCCAGGCGAGTCACGCCTCCGGGTCTACATTCCTTCACGCCGGCAGCTGCACACGATGACCGTGGGCTGATTGCTGTGGCAACTCGGCGGCGCGATAAGAGTTATAGGCACATAGAGATGTTTGATGTTAAATGCCAAAAGTTTTACCCGCTGACGGAATTGTTGAACCCAAACTTCCACCACTACAACCCGTTTCTGTCGCCCCAAGGCTGGTTCCTCGGCTATCACCGGTTTCGAGGTGAGTCAGCTCCCGGCCAGACAATTATACCACACTTAGACCCTGTGATGTCCCCTATTGATGGCCTTCGAATGCTCAGGCTTAATGGATCCTTCCCTACCTTCTCTCCTGCCGGTGATTACATCGCCTTCAATCATGATTTTGATTCCAAATCAGGCATCAAAATTGTCAAATCAGATGGTTCAAAGAGGTGGACATTGCTGAAAG
Organism: Lobelia cardinalis; assembly: GCA_028566635.1. Taxonomy (NCBI): domain Eukaryota; kingdom Viridiplantae; phylum Streptophyta; class Magnoliopsida; order Asterales; family Campanulaceae; genus Lobelia; species Lobelia cardinalis. The sequence continues at coordinate 324,231 of JAOWAN010000049.1, forward strand.
ATCAAACTGCATTCTACAACTCGTGGAGTCCAACCGAAAAGCACGTCATTTTCACATCCATTGGCCCCATCTTTCAGGCGGTCACCTCAACTGTTCAGATTGCACGAATTTCATTCGACCCATCAGATCTAGTTGACGATCGTGATGAGCCAGCAGTCGATGTGAAGATCCTCACGAGAGAAGATACAGGCAATAACGCTTTCCCTTCATGTTCCCCCGACGGCAAGTTCCTTGTATTTCGATCAGGCCGCACGGGACACAAGAACCTCTACATATTAGACGCAGTAGAAGGTGAATGCAACAACAGTGGCAGCATCAGGCAATTGACCAAGGGGCCATGGATCGACACAATGCCTAGTTGGTCACCCGATGGAAAGCTCATAGCATTCTCCTCTAATCGTCACAATCCGGACGATGTTGGAGCGTTCAGCATATACGTTATCCGTCCAGATGGGAGCGACCTTCGAAGGATCCATGTGGCGGGGCCTGCAGGGTCCGAGGCGGTGGACAGAGAAAGGGTCAATCACGTTTGCTTCATGAGTGACGACTGTGAGTGGCTACTATTCACGGCCAATTTAGGGGGTGTAACGGCAGAGCCGGTGTCGCTGCCGAATCAGTTCCAGCCGTACGGAGACCTGCACGTGGTGAAGTTGGACGGGAGTGGGTTGCGGAGGCTGACATGGAATGGGTACGAAAACGGGACACCGGCTTGGCATTCGGGCGGGGATGACATTGAATTGGAACGCATGAGCAGTTTGTGCTTGAACAGTGATGATCAAGGGAGCAATGGCAATGGCAATGGCAATGGGGATACGTTGAAGGGTCAATTCGAAGAGCCATTGTGGTTGCACAATGGTTTTTAGTAGTTGATGAAACTTGTACAGTACTACACTTAGGGGAAGCAAATAATGTAGAATATCCTCAATTCGGTACAGTAATATCGATTGATAGAAAATACTATTGTGTTAATTTTTCGATTTAATACAGTCTGTATATTAAAAAATCGAATTGAATAATCGATTATATTTTATATTATATATAAAGTATAAAATACAAACAAAAAAATAAAAATAAATACAAGACATTAGAAATCTATTTTATGTCAGTTTATTTGAAGTTTGAAGATATTGTGCTGTAATTTAATTAGCATTAAAAATTTTGAACTATTTTATATTATCTTTATTGAATTTTAAAAACCTTATGATGCAATTTACTTAAATTTAAATCTCCCACGTAAATTATTTTGTGTATATCAAATTTAATTTTAATCAACGCATATTAATATATATTAATCTTAGGTTCAAAACAATAATATATAGATTTGGGAAAAAAAATAAAAAATTCATGGTTTTCTTTTTATTATAGGGTAAAACATGATCCCTATATTTTAAGGTCAAAAATCAAATTAGGTTCAAATTAAAATCGAACGGTTTCGAATTTAATTAATTATATAAAATTTCTTCATTATACCGCCGAACCACCGAAACGAACCATATAAAATTAAAGGGTGTTTTTGGATGGGTAATTTTTTATTTGGTTTTTGAGGTTGCGTTTGGATGGGTGATTTATTGATTTGGTTTTTGAGATTTTGTAATGATTGAAGTAAAAAGTAGGAGAGAGATAGAGAGAAAAAATGTGGTACCAATGAGAGAGAAAAATCAAAAATCAAAAATCCTGGGTGATTTTCACCAGGAGAACACAACCTGAGTTTTTGTAATTACTAAAGTAAAAAGTAAGAGAGAGATAGATAGAAAACTTGTGGGACCAATAAGGGAGAAAAATAAAAAATTTGGGTAAAAAGTTTTGATTTTTAATTGCTTTGCACTCCATAATCTATGGGCTCGTTTGGTAGAGGGTATGAGATTATAGGGTATAAGTAGTATTATTAATAATGTTATTATTTAGTGAGGCCACAATT
>JAOWAN010000049.1:326248-337473 GCA_028566635.1 Lobelia cardinalis
AGGACGTGCAGAAGCCGATGAATTGTTTAGTGTTTCTGCTGCGTTTGATTCTTGGAGCACTGGCAGCAACTAAGCAACTCATATACCAAGCAGGGATAGCATTCGCGAGAACTTAGTCCCAATAGTTTAAAAAAAAAAAAAAATGTGATCTGCATGTTTGCAAATTTAGGTATTGAGCAGCATCATGTTGACCCAGCTAGCAAGGCATCGGCAAGGCTGCTAGAAGAACTCCATCTTTCTTGCTGGTAGAGAAGACAATGTATTTCTATTTTGGTTTCGTTTTTACTTAGAATGTGTAAGATCTGTTTGTTGTGTTGTGTTGCATTGGCCCTATCCTTTGCGAAAGTTGTTTGTGTTGATAACATGTCAAAATAGAAAAGAAAGATGGGTGCCTTGTACTATACATGTGTTTGTAAAGCCATGGAAAAAATCCAATACAAAGGTTGTTGCCAATGAGCTGGAATGAATCTATTGTTTAGTACATCATTCTAAGTTTGTATGTTGCTTTTTTGTGTCATGTAATTCATTCATAGCCTATATACATTGGATAAACTATTCAAATTTAATTGAACGTGATCCGCAAAGGTGTACCATTCAGATATGATCTTATATTATGTATGTGATAGTATAGTAAAAATTGTTCTACACTCTGCCACCTGCATTGCAGGTGGCTACTTCTCCTAGTTGAATTTGAAGCGAATAAAAGTAAGTGCGTCCGTCCGTCCGTCCATTCCTTAAAAAGAAGAAGTTGATTATTAAAACTAAAAAGGAAAAAATAATAATAAAAAAAATAAATAAAGAGAGGGTATAATAGAGAACATACAGACATCTCCTTGGACTTGGCTTCGGATAGTCCGGACAGCCACGTTCGACGAACCCTAGCCCTAGCCCTAGCCCTAGTTCCTCTTTCCTTTCCTCCCACGGCTTGGATTCGATTTGGTTGCCCCTTCTCCCCCCTCCCTCCTCTATTTATTATTATTATAAGTTCGCTCATACCTACTTACCTCCTAAAAGACAGACCCTCCTCTCTCGCTCCCTCGTCTTTCCTTGTCTCCCTCAACCCACCGCCACCGCCACCGCCACCGCCACCACCAATTGTTAGCTTGTTTGTTTTACTAATTTTCAGAAGTTAGGAATGGACGATACCTGTGCGGTGTGTGCAGAAACCCTAGAATGGGTAGCCTACGGATCATGCGGACACAAGGACGTCTGCTCCACCTGCGTTGCCCGTCTCCGTTTCATCTGCGACGATCGTCGCTGCTGCATCTGCAAGTCCGACTCCCCCGTCATCTTCGTCACCAAGGTCCCTATCTCTCTTCCGCCTTTAGGGACCACCATAAGATTCTCGTCAAAAGCTTTTCCTTTATGAAATTTTGTTTTGTTTTGGTGTATGTGTAGGCCCTTGGAGATTACACTAGGATGATTAATGACTTCTCGGTCTTTCCCTCTGGACCTAAGGAGGGTCGAGCTGGCTCGTATTTGTACCACGAAGACACGCAGGCCTTCTTTGATGATTTGGACCACTACAAGATGATCAAGGCTATGTGCCGGCTTTCCTGCAGTGTTTGCGACAAGCTGGAGGATCAAGGCAATGATGGACCCAAGAGGAGAGCCAGGTTTAGGAACATTGATCAGCTCAAGGGTCATCTCTTCCACCAGCATAGATTGTTAATGTGCAGCTTGTGCTTGGAAGGAAGGAAGGTTGGTATTATCCATTTCTATCTATCTCTCTCTCCCCCCACCCCCCTTCTTCTCTTACAATTTTATATGGTTGAAAGAATTGATATTGAGGGCTACTCATTCAGATATGGAAGTTTGTGTTAGTGATATTGCTATATTTTCAGGACTGGTGTTACTTGGATCCCACTCCTATTTGATGAGTGGGCGCAAAAATGTACTCAAGTTTGGGCACGTTAGTCATATACATTAAATCCTTTGGGAAAAAGAAAAAGGAAAAGGAAAAAGGTAAAAAATGCAAACTGAGGACCGCAAATTTTTTTAGCAGCCAAGTCATAACTTAGAGAATCTAAATGCCTATATGCAATGACAAAGAATGATAATGCATCTTTTCTAGCATTTGGTTCAATCATAATCAAGGTTGGAAAAGTTGTTATTTGGTTTCAAGTAACTACAAAGTAACTACAACAGTTTCTAACTTACTATGCACATTAGAACAATTATGTGAATTATGGTTTTATGAAAAGAAAATTGACCCTTTGATATTTTAGAGTGTTCAATTGATGGATAATATAATTCGTTCTCTACCCTAACAATAGGTGCTTGGTACATTGGTTTATAATAGGTAGTTTGGATCTTTCTTTAGGGTGGTTGGTGACCTGGATCTTGTTTATTTACACAAAAATAGCCTGTTATTGCTCAAAAGTGGTCTGGCTGCAGTAAATAATAAGCGACAGTAAGTAGGTAACGTAGCTAAAAGACTTTTTTGTTTTCCAACTTGGATTTGCTTATTGTAGTTGTACAATGGTGGGTATCTGGCCTTTGTATTTAATGCAGCACACTGTGCTGCAAATTAAAGGATAGATGCTGTAAACAGCAAGGGTGCCTAAAACGTGACAGAGGTTATGAATTCAAGAATGAGGCTTATTATTTAACAATTAGAGCTTACAAGATCAACAAAGAAGACTTAAAGTGAGGAGATATCTTCAACTGGATAATAGTTCCTCCTGAATATCTATCCTTGATGGGACATGAACCCGTAACCTCCCCATTAGTCGAGATAAGGGATTACCACTAGAGAAAGTGCTCATTGGCTTATTGGATCAATTGATGTTGCGATACTTTTTACTAAGAAGTAGATCCCTGTTTGTGTTTGATGGACACCTTGCTTATGGTTAGGACTTAGGAAGGAGAGCCTACACATCCATTTGAGCTGTATTGAGGTCTATCTTTAGCATTGCTACGTATTTTCATTTTCACTTCTTAGTTAAATCATGTTCTCAAAGATGTGACTTTTGGGGTGGGTTCTCAACTAGGATTCTGTTTTGGAGCCAATCTCTTCTAATGATCTAACCACAAGGTTTTTACACGAACGCATTACATATTTACAATTCTAATTACTAGTGTTTGTCTTGAAGATAATAAAAGCTTATTTTGCATCCAAAAGGCGATCCGTTTCTATTAGCTTTAATAAATCTAGACTCCCAGAAAGAACCTCCTGCTTCATGACATACAAAATTTCTTATATTTTTGTTAACCATTATCTCAGTTATGATATAAACATGCTAATATGTGGCACAAAGATGCTCACATAGTGAAACTACAGCAAGCTCTTAAAGATGATTGCTGCAACTGTTCAACTTTTTAGGGCTGTGGTGAGAGAGTCTAGCATAAATAAGAGTGCTTGAGCTTGCTATTACATTTTACTGATGTCGAGCAAAGTTGGATTCAATGAACCTAATGAAGTGCTCACATATTGAAACTACAGCAAGCTCTTAAACGTGATTGCTCTAACTGTTCCAACTCTTAAGTTTTTAGGGCTGTAGCCTGTAGGCAAGAGAGTCGGGCCAAGATAAGAGTGTTTGAGCTTGCTATTTCGTTGAACTGATCTCGTAAAGGTGATCCAATGAACCTATGTTTGTGCTAAGCCCAATTAAACCTCTGAAATCAAGATTATCTTGAAACTAAGACAAGCCTAAGATAAAAGATGCTATATATTATGCAAAATATGAATTACTTGTCAAATCATGTTAACTCTATGTTTCTCCATCTCACTAGCTATGCTTGGAATGAATCAGGTATTTATTTGTGAACAAAAGTTATATTCCAAGTCCCAGTTGAAGCAGCATATAAACACAGGCGACTCTGAGGTAGATGGAACTGAGAGTGAAAGAGGAGGATTCATGGGGCATCCATTGTGTGAGTTCTGCAGATCACCATTTTATGGAGACAATGAGCTCTACACACATATGTCTACTGAACATTACACATGCCACATATGCCAAAGGTAAGATGAGAATTTTTTTATTTTTGAAAGAAGGTGAACTAATGCCACTTTTTCTGTTGTCTGTGAAATTTTTTCTATGTTATAAAGTTGGTTGCACATTTAACCCATTGGAATGCAGGCAGCATCCAGGACAATATGAGTACTACAAGAATTACGACGACTTGGAGGCAAGATGCTTTCCTGTTTCATTTTCTTTATTGCCTCTTAATTTAATTCTTTTAGGACTAACTTCTGTTTACGTCTACAGATTCACTTCCGCCATGAACATTTCTTGTGCGAGGATGAGTCGTGCCTGGCGAAGAAGTTTATCGTCTTTCAGTCAGAAGCTGAAATGAAGGTATTCCCTTCGATCCAAATTAAGTGATATAATTCTTTTTTGGGGGTAATGATAAGTGGACATGTCCATAGAAGCAAAACTCAACACTCGTTTTTTGATACCACAAACAATAAATTACAACCACTCACTTCAATTCTTTATTCAAGTCAAATGAATTTCTTAAATGTTGTGCCGTAATATATTGGCATGGAAATAATGGATAAGTGGTGCTACAGCCACAAAAGGGCCACTAAGAGTTTTGTACAAAATGAGTTGGAGGGTAATGTGGCAATGATTGGTCCTACCCCAAAGTCACATATCACTTGACCTTCGTTAAAGAATTTATCAGATTAATTTTTTTGACAAGCAAAATCAAAATTACCGAATTTTAGCTTCTTCCAAATACCCACCCCCTCCTTCAGCTCGTCCCCCCTCCCCTTCACTCTGCCACCATTTTCTACCACCCGCCGCCGTCTCCCATCGAACCACCACCATTCTTCCACCTCCAAACCTAGATCATCAGTTTCCTCAAGCCCAATTCTCCAATTTCATCAAACACCCCATGCCTCATGAATTTTAGCTCCATACAGTTTCAACATACTGCAAAATAAAGAAAAAGAACAAACTGTTTTTCCTCCTGTCAAAACCAGATAACAAAGTTTCAAAAGGTAAGAAAAGCTCCTTTTCTTCCCCATCCAATCTCTGCGTTTCTAGCTTGGGGCTATACAACAAGCAGCCATGACTTTTGCCACTAGCAACAGCCACACTAAAGACCTGCAACATCACCTCACTTCTCTCTCTACCCTTCATCTCTCTCTGTCTCTCTCTCTCTCTCTCTCTATATATATATATATATATATACATATATATAGATCTCTTCCTCCTCATGAGCAAGATACTCAACTCACAATTCCTTCTCCGGTGTCCGTATCTTGGATGCTAGTCTTAAAATCAGCAACTGGGTTAAATGAATTGTAGATCTGGGTTTGATGGAAATTAAAGATCTGGGTTTAGAAGTGGAAGAATGGTGGCGAGTTGACGAACTGTGGAAAATATTGGTGTGATGTTTGGGAGGGGGGAGGGGAGTGGGGTGGGGTGTTTGAATGTGGGATAATAATTGTGGGAAAGGTATTTTAGGTTCCTGTTGATTTGGTTTTCTTTTCAAACATTTTATGAAGGTAAATAATTTAACGAAGGTTAGTTGGGTATGAGTTTAGAGTGGGTCCACTAATTGGACACATCAAACTTCCAACTCATTTTGTACAAAACCCTTTGTATCCATTTTGTTGCTGTAGCAGCATTCCTAATGGATAGTCTTTTTGCCGTCTATGAGAGAATTTATGTTTACCATGGTTGTGATCTACAGCTAAGCTCTACTTTTACTTTATTCTTCCATGTTTCTCTCCTTCTCTTTGTCTTCTCTTTTCGAGTATGTTGTCTTTTGATTATTTTTATTTGCTTTCATCTTTCAGAGGCACAATGCTTTGGAGCATGGAGGGCGCATGTCTCGTGCGCAGCGTAATGCAGCTCTTCAGGTATTTTTAGTTTTCTTTAAGGCATGAAAAATGTAGTAGATTGGCATTTAATCAACATCCTCACTGCTTCGCTCCCTTCAGTCCCACTTTTTACTATTTGATGTAAGTTTCTATTTGTTGATTTTGCAACTCTTATGAGAATCTCCTCCATTTTTCATTTCTATGACAGATACCAACCAGCTTCCGGTATCGACGAAGTAATGAACAAGATAGTCGGCGTGGACGAGGGCGTACATTTCGACGTGATGCATCTGATGCTGAACTTTCCCGAGCCATAGAGGCCAGTTTTGAGACGGCGAGCTTAAATAGTAGTTTCCATGATTCATTATCACCAAACGTGCCGTTAATTTCTGAGGGGCAGACAAGTGATATCAATCCAATCATTCAGCCCTTTGAACCATTGGCTACAACAGATTTTGAGCCACCTTCAAGATACCTTCAGGCCTTGTCGCATGAGTCGATGAACAGACGGTTGGAGGAGTCTTCCTTTCCTCCACTCCCTTTAGCACCTGGCAGTAGCCAACAAAGGCCCATGTCTGATCAAGAAGGTTTACAGAAGAATACCAAGGCAGAAAATCTTCGAGGTAAGAACAAGAAAAAGGTGACTGTGCTTAATCCAGTGCAGCGCGATTCAGCTCAGGCCTGGCCAGTGGCTAGCCGTGTACATGTGGCACACGCTGTAATTCCAGCCCACTCTAGACTTAATGCAAATAGCAATCCTGGGTCCTCGCTAATGTCTGCTCAGAGTAAGCCAGCAATCAATCAAACACAGTCTAGATATTCAAAAAGCCAGCATGCATCAGTTAATGAACTGTCTTCTGCTACTTTGACCTCTTTGAGTAATTGGGGCAGCACAAATAGGATCAGCCATTCTACATCTGCTCCAAACCTTGTTGAGGTTGGCTCTACATCTGATTTTCCTCCAGTTTCTGCAGTGCAGATAAGTAAGCAGCCTGTTAACAGACAGGGTGTGCAAAAAGTGGAAGATGTTTATTCTGCGAACAAGTCTATGGTGGAAAAGATACGAGCTGCATTGGAGTTTGATCAAGACAAATATGCTGCATTCAAAGACATATCTGGGGAGTATCGTCAAGGTTTTATTGATGCCGAGACATATCTAGCGCATGTAGAGCAATTTTGCTTGTCTCATCTAATTCTCGACTTAGCTAGGCTCTGTCCAGATGCACAGAAAGAGAGGGAGCTAATTGCAGCTTACAATGCTACCCAGGTCAACAGAGGCTCACGGGAAAATGTTTGGCCCAGTGGCACGAAAGATAAATACGTTATTGCTGGAAACAGTAGCTCGAAAGATAACATAGCAAATAGCATCTTGAGCAAGGTAAGAGAGCTGCAATTGAACTACAAACAACCAGAGGAAGAGGTGGAGATGTTGTCAAAAGATGGGTACCGTGCTGCCAAAGGGAAATTGAAAGTGGGTATTGATGAGCCACGAGCAGAGTTGAATTCACCTACTGCAGCTATACTCAAGGGGAAGGGGGATAATGATTTTCGGTTTGATGGTGGGGGATCTAATCAAAATTCAGGGGATGGAGATGGAAGAAGTAGGCAGCGTAAGAAGACATCCAAGTTCCACAGAGTACGCCTCGGTGATGGCTCATTGGCAGCACTCATAGATCCTAATCCTAGTTTGGATCCTGGTCCAGAGTCGGTGAAGTCAGCATCAGATGGAACCAAGGACAGTGAAGGATTGCCCGTGCGTGGTGTATGGAAGAATGGTGGGGGTCACAGACTTCTAGCAATGACCTCAAAAGGCCCCAAAAACTAGTTTGGTTGCTAATTGAGTATTTATGCGAGAATGTTATGCAGCAGAATGTGTCTCGAGGTTGCTCTGGAGTGGATAAGCATGTTCATTATGTTGAAGAAGAGAACTGATTCGTGCATTTTATCAGATATACACTAGTTTTCACTCTGGATGTTTGTCGAGAAAACTTTAACAGTTTGATTGCAGGAGAGAGAGTTGGTTTATTAGTTGTAGTTAATGTATATGCTTTCCAGTAGTCTGGTATATAAATGACTACACTCTGGGCCAAGGGCAGGGCTATGTCTGAAAATGGATAGTGTCATGGAAATTTTTTGTTTCTATAAAAGTTGGATACTTCAATACACTAGTATACTATTTGTTTTACAGAATAAGCAGTGGCTACTTGCACCATAACAATTCACAATGCGCAGCAGCGCGTAAATCTTGATTCATGAGTTAGAAAGTGATATTCTGTCCGTTGACAAAACTGAATATTGAGTTAACCGGGTGCTCAGGGAATTGTACAAGGTTTTGTTGAAACTTAGTCCACCCTTTCTTCTTATGGGATCATTGTTGGGAGGATCTGAAAGTACCAAGTCATCATGGTTCTGCAATAGGATACAAAACACTCAAAAGAGGATACAAAACTTAGTCTGTGCCTTCGGACCATTGCACAGCAACAATGGCGCTAAAAAGCAGGCACTGTAACACCTACTGTACTTGGCGGCACGAATCAGTCAGCCTGATTGTGGCACAAACTGTAGCTGCAATTCTTTCTCTGCAGCAGATCAGACTCGTGAAAACCTTGGTTGCCCCTGACACCATGACTCCGTCAGCTTTGGAGGAGTTGCTTTGCCTTTAAAGATCAAATGAAGTGATGTACCTACTGCATAAAAATTCACTATGGCACTCCTTAGCTTTGCTACTGGCATTCCTCAAGTCTTATCATTATTTTGGCTTCTCTTCTGCACTGCCATGTGTCAATACGTACCTTCCCATTCAATTAATTCAGAGTTTCCTTCGCAGTCAAGTACATACATTTTTCTTTCCTTTTGGGAGGATAGGATTCTGTTTTCATAATTTTAAACTGCTCTAATATATATAGTTATCATGATGGAGGAGAACATTTCTTCCCTAACACTGATCGGTCGTCACAGAAGGAGAAAGCCTTGGTCACCTGTGCACTGCAATCTCAAACTTCAACCACAAAACTTAATATATGCGCACAGGGAGATGATTAATCATATCCTTCTGAATAGGCGGAGAAGTCATTTACTCGGAGCATTTAGAATAGTAAAATTACCAACATCTTCTTTCCTTTCACTGTGCCATTGCAACAACGATAGAAAATTTTTCGGGCCTTAAGGAAGTAGATGACTCGTAATGTCTCCTAAAAGATTGACATTCACCTGAGCAATGACGACATCAAGGATTGTAGTCAAACGAATTTGATATATCTTGTCTTTTAATGCATAACGTCTCTTAACAACACGAGTCAAACTCTATTTTTGATTCAAAAAATTTTTATACTCAATTCTTGCTTTGCTATGTGAACTAGAAGTAGAACAATATGCCCACTAAACTTTTAAAGGCCCTTTTTTCCAATTGAAAAATCCAATACTAGTAAAGGCTTCATCACCCGGTGCCACATGACCACGCTTGAAAAGAAAACACCAAATATAATATACGACATCTTTTGACATATTATATTCAAGCCATTTAAAATCCTTAAACCAAGGACCTTTAGCAAATTGCTTTTTTGGAAATGCATGACCTTTTGATTGACAAGGACCTTTAACAACATATTCTTTACGAATACGATCTTGAATATATATTCACATCTTAACTATCAATTGACTTTCATAATCTGGGATCAGAAGCAATATCATTTTCAACAATTTCATCAAAACTATCAACAACCACATTCTCATCCAGACCTTGTGTTTCATTTCCAACACTATAGCGCTAGAAGAACCAATATAAACTCTAGGCTATTCGATTACAAATTTATCCATTCACTAACCTACAATTTTTTTTTTTTTTTTTTTTTGCCTAATTGGAAAAAAGTTTCATCAAACATCTACTATCGATCCACTACGTACACCTCAAAACAATACAAATTCAATCAAATAAAATCACAATTCAAAAATTAGGGCACAATATAGGTATAATTCACAAATTGACAAAAATCATAAATTATGGCACAAAATAGCCACAATTCAGAAAAATCAATGTTTTGGGCACAAACATTGATTCTAAATTGAAGATAGCAGTTAGAATCACAATTCAAATAATCACAATTAACAAATTTATCAAAAATAACATCACAAAATCAAGTAAGAGTTTCTAATCCTTCAATTTATTCCTCAAATCCAAATAATACTAAAAGAGAAAAGAGAGAATAATACCTAATTTGATGACCGGAGAAGGAATAGAGATCGGAGGTGCTAATCTCCACGAAATGGTTTCCGCTTGATTTCCTAATTCGTACTCGTCTCTTTTGTTGTTCTTAGTTGTAACAAATGGTTTGCTCTTCTCGGTTGTTGCATGTGGGAATAAACCTTGTCTCTTTTGTTGCAGTACCACTTTTCCCTTCTTTCTTCTGTTTTTTAAGTTATTTTCTATTTTTTGGAAACTTATCAAAACGGCTTCCTTTTGATAAAAAAATAACAAAATCTGAAATAAAGCCAACGTCTTCTTCGTTGACAGTGACCTAAGTCGCCGAAAAACAAAGGGGAGTGCAGAAGCCTGGCAATGGAACCAGAATTTTCACGGTGGGGGTCCGCCGCACCCTCCTGCCCCGTCTCTGCCTCTGGCTGTGCCTATTGATGAAGGACTTTTGCATAAGGGTTTCTGTTGGCATCTAAATGTGTTTTTTTGGGTTCAGAGCTCCAGACTTAATTTCCACAATGTTTTCCTTCAAGGTACTCTTGCTAATGAGACTTCTTTATATAAATACATATGTAGGAAAGTGATAAGATATAAATCATAAATATTATATAAACTTACGAACATGTAGTATTTCAATATATTTTTGTTGTATCTTTGTTAATTTATCGTATTTTAATTATTTTGTTTCATATTATAAATTTGTTGTATGATAGTAAAAAATTTCTACTGCTGGGTGGTCCGCCGCCCCCTATCTCTCCTCTGGATGCGCCTATTAATGAAGGGCTTATGCGTAAAGGGTTTCTGTTGGCATCTAAATGTGTTTTTTCGGGTTCAAAGCTCCATATATAGAGACTTTTTAATTTTGACATTGTTTTCCTTCAAGGTACTCTTGCTAATGAGACTTTTTAATATTCCCCACTAACTCTCAACCTGACTCAAATCCGCAACCTATCACCTATCTGAAGGTGTCTTACCACTGGACCGCACTTCGTAGTCTACTACAATTTTATACGCAAATCTAAAGGCTCATGCATAGTACTGGATTAATCAAACTACTACTGTAGGCTAGAACTGTGCATTCTCATTATCTCATTGCTATCGTGAAGCTAATTAATTCTGTAGCTGATGCTCTAGCTGTTGAAAACAATGGGTTCATCATTGACTTTGAGCCATTATATATAGGGATTAGCTAATATCCCCACTAGTTGTAGGAGGTTAGCAATGTCCCCATTTTTTCTTTTCCAAAATGCCCTCACT
>JAOWAN010000049.1:419751-437148 GCA_028566635.1 Lobelia cardinalis
GAGCTCGCACGGGATATCCCTCACATGCGAGGTCTCAAGTAGGTCGCGCCAGGGAGGATCACCTCTCTTCTGGTCGCAAAGCACAATAGTGGAGGTCGACCTCTCTGCGACGTCTCAAGAGAGGTCCCCTATGTCAGGAGATAATCCCTCCATATTTGGCTAAGTCTTCATCTGATGGCTATAACCTTGCTCGCGAGCTCTCTAACTGCTCGCTAGGTCGCCAATACTTTTTGGTACCTTCACTAGGGGTTATGTCAGCATGCAGTACGTACTATCAAATCGTGGGCAATAGGGGGATTCACCCTAAAATACAAGGGTATTTTTGAAAGTTCAAATTACAAGTGTACAGTATGAAAATCATTCACTTTTTCAAAAACTAAAAATTTTCAAAATCGATAAAATAAATCAATAATTCAAACATACCCTAAATATCTATTTGATTATTGCTACAGGATTTTAATTTATCATCTGATACCCTTGTACTTCGGTCATAGACTCATAGTCATCAACATAAAAGCAAATAAAAAATAGTTTAATTAGTTTATTTAAATTAATATAAATTAATATCATAGTTTATTTAAAATAAATAAATAATTATAAATGTAAATTATAATTAACATTATTTTTTAATTTTTGTGTCATTATATCTTTATAACTTTTATGTAATTATTAATAAAAAATAATGTAATTGTAAATAAATTTAATTAAAACACACAAATAAATTTTCACTCATTATTTAAACTCAAACACAATAGTAAAATTAAACCTAAATTCAATAAGTAAATTGGGTTGCTATTTATCGTTCTCAAAATTTCTATTATCGTCTTCAATTTTTACTAAAAAATTCTTTTACTTATCACCCCTAATTTTTCATTCGCATCCCATTATTATATATTCACTTCAATATTTTAATTTTAATATTTTTACATTAAATCAAAATTAAAGTATTAAAGCGATCGTATAATAATAGGATGAAGTAAAAAAATTTGAAGTAATAAATAGTAAGAATATTTTTATCAAAATTAAGGACAATAATAAAATTATTGAGACTATAAATAGTACTGCCCACCCTAACCATATTATTAACCTAATTCCCCCTCCCCGTCCACAATTACTGAATCACTGTCGCTCTTCCGATCTCTCTCCCCCGCGCTTCCCACTCTGTTCGATGTCCCATCTCCCTCCCACTTCCCTGTGAAGAAATCTAGAAGTGGGCAGAAGTGTTTGAATGAAGAAACAACGTAGTGGTAAGTTTTTCCTCCTCGGTCTTTGTTTATATAGGCTTTGAAGTTTATTATCGTTGGGAGAATATTTCCGTTGGAGAGAGCCGTTGGGTTTGTTTTGTTTCCTGCCAAAAATTTGGTTACTCTTTTTTGGTGCGTAAAAATGGACCTAGGAGGCCAGGGCATCAAAAATGGCCCCAATTAATTATTTGGGTTTGGAAGCAGTTAAGCCATTTGATGCCCCATTTGGCTACCCCGTTGTGGGTGCTCTAATCTCCCCGTAATTTGACTCTAAATTAGTATTAGAACGAACAGGTTTTCTTCTCTGGTAAATTTACGAGTTTGGCGAGAAGCCTTTTTGTTTAATTCGAACGGTGCAAAGAAACCCTAGCTTTGACATTCGTAGATGGATGCCAAGGACATTTTGGGACTGCCCAAAAATTCATTGGGAATACCACCGGAAAAGAAGTCAAGACCTCCCAAAGATTCTCAACGCAAACCAGATGGCATTTCACGCGAGGTATACCATACTATCTTCATCTAATTTTGTTGAAAGTTACAATTTGTTTTGAAGTTAGTTTAACCTTTGGTAAATTGCTGTTATTAATGTTTGAATGAGGTATGGCATTGTAGGTATATGCGCTTACTGGTGGTCTGGCGCCTCTCATGCCTTCCATTGATATCAATCACTTGAAAAAGCGTCCACCCGTCGAAAATGAGAAGGTTCTCTGATCACTTTAGCCTAGAATTTTGATTTTCCTTGCTAAGTTGCGAAGTTTATAATACACATTATATTTACCAGTTCGCTAAAATCCCTTTTGAGATAGATGCTCAATGTTATTTTCCGTCAGTGATGTGGTTTGTAATGAAACACCTCCTTTAGCTGTAAGTTCCCTAACATATCAAAATAAGTTAGCGTTAATGGTTGCTTCTGTTGTAATGTGTAGCTTATCTCATAAATGATACAGAGGATATGTTCATGAGTTTTGGAACTCATTCATTTTAGTTGGGAAGTGAGGTCATTGATGGAATGCTGTTGAGAATTTATGTCATATTTAAGGTGTGTATCGGAGAACGTTACTGGAGGGCTTGTCATTGAAACAATGAGAAACTAGATGTAGGAATTTTTGAAATACATGCTTTGTGTTTATGCAAGAACAGGCGTGTGCATTGACAGATTTGGGATCTAGACTCCCTAGAGTTTTGTAATGAGTACATTTAGGTTCACATGTCTAGTACGGAAGTTTTGATCTTAAAAAAGGAGCTTTTAAATATAATTAAATTAAAATTATCTCCCTCTCAAATCATTTATGACTAAGAAATACTAGACTGTAACTCTTATTTTTAACAAGTTTTCTAGCAAACATTTGTTAGTCGGGATCAATGCTAGGTCTTATATATAGGGGGGTTGTGGAAACTTGTACTCCTTCGTCCCAACATACTTATCCCCTAATACATGGGCTCAAACAAAATATTTTTGTGTGTGAACTCTGAAATTCGCTCGACTTAGCTTAAACGGTGTTTTAACAAAGGTCAGCTGCTTTTTCTCTCTGTCAACAACCAAGGTTAATATAGATAATATCCGTAATAAAACTTTCTAAAAACCTAAAGGGGCTATAATTTTGGGGACATTCGAGACTGGTGTAGGGGATAATTGAATTGAGATATAGGGAGTGAAAGTTTAGTGGGTGCAAGAAAAGATATTTAATTGTATGAAACTAGTAATATGATTTGTAAAATTGGGAAGAGTTGAATATGGAGGGGAAGCAAAGTCTCCCTCTATCCCTTCTTAATCAGTATGGGTGCCTTAATATTTGAAAATTTGCATAAAGCCATATGATTGATCTGAAGTGGATTTTTATGTATTTGGATCAATTTTTGTAGATAAGTTATCTTATATATGTTGGCCTTTACATTGTATTAGCAATTTGGTTATTCAATTTTGACAAGTTTAAGACTTCCCTTCAGATTACATGGCAGTGGCTTTCTTTTACGAACTCTGCACGAAAAGACAACTTGCAGCTCTACCATTGGGTATAATTCTGCCCCATTGATGGATATACATCTAGGGATTGGTAGGTGGAAATGCTGAATAAAATGGTCTGCCAATTTTTGCAGGTCAGAGTTGTAAATGGAACTCCACCAACTGGTGATTATTCATTTGCGAAGTATAACAAGGTAAACTCCTGGATGCTTCCATCTCCATTTTCTTACAAAATATATAGGATTGATCACCTTGAGTCAGTGATGAAATAAATTGTTGTTTTTTTAATACATGCCAGTCTAGATACTTTCCCATTTTTCCAAACAGAGCTATATCTAAGATAAAGGAATCTCCCTTCACTTAATGGATTTTTTTTTTTGGAATAGAAAGTACAGAAGTGTTTAAACTGCATACGAGGGCTTTTCTAGTGGACCTAGTTAGTTTGAGCTTGGTGCGTTCTCACCTTTTCATGGATTGAATTGGCTTGACTCATGCTGGATGTTGGGTTTGACTCACGCTAGAAAATGATTTTCCCCTTGATGTATAAACAGGCCTAGCTATACTTGGCTTGATAAGCTTGGTACTGATAAAATATATCGTCTTGACTGTACTTTATTTGACTCCTGTTTTCTTGATATAGACTCTTTTATAGATCGATTTGTGAGGCGATATAATGGAGTTTGAACGTAGGTTCAAGGCTTGAGCTCAATATAAAATGAAGAGCCTAGCTTGAAACTCAAAAATTTGGCTCGTCTTTGTTGGTTTACATCCCCTACTATAGACATTGAGTTGCCGCTCCATATAATTTAGGAAACTATTTGAACTTTGCTCTCCAAATCCCACGTTGTCAAAGTTTTAAGTATGCTTCCTCTTCAATTCATGGCCCTAGCTATTACTCTCAATATCCTTTCTCTTGATGAGGTTTATCCTTCTAATTTGCAGTCTGTTGATTTGATTAAGTACACAGAGGAAGAGTATGAAAAGCATCTGACTGATCCTGTAAGTATCAGCATAGGGCCACTTTTAAAAAAAAAATTATTGTTACTTGGTGCCAGTTGGTTCTGGGTGAGTTGTCCATTTATTCTTTAAGTATTGTCTGCTTGGCTTTTTCCCTATTCTTTCGTCGTGGCTAGTCATTATATTTTGTTTCTCTTTGTTCAATGCTTACTCCTACTGTAACCACCGTACTTTACCTTGTTATCTTGATATGGCCAACTTAAACTTTGTGTCTTGCTTAAGAACTGGTATGTGGAAAAAATGTTAGGAGTTGTGAAAACTATATTCCATCTCTCTATGACATGTATGGTGGTCATATCTGACCTATTGTATATACTGAGTGTCAGATGTGGACCAAGGAAGAGACTGATCAACTCTTTGATCTGTGCGAGCGATTCGATCTCCGGTTTGTTGTTATAGCAGATAGATTTCCATCATCTCGAACAGTGGAGGAACTGAAAAATCGGTATTATAGTGGTAATTTGCCCATTCTTTGCAACTTATTGTTGATGTCTGATCATCATTTGCTGCAAGTGATTGACTCTTATCATATTTCTTTGGTTGATATTTTAATATTTGATCATATTTTAACAGTTTTGTGCTTATTTTCGTCTTTTGTCTAGCATCTCGCGCAATTTTAGTTGCTAGGGCTGCATCTCCTGCTGATGTTTCTGGACACCCTCTTGTAAAGGTTTCCTTGCAAACTTGCAGTTTATGTGCATTTACTTTTGGTTTTTCTATTTTCAAAATCCCCTCCGCCTAGTTTAGTGGCCACTAAGATTTAGATTTAAATGCATACAAAATTTGTATGGATTCAGGAACCTTACAACATCTCTCAAGAGATTGAGCGTAAGAGGGCATTGTCCATGGTTCTTTCTCAAACGAAGCATCAAGAGCGTAAAGATGCTGAGGTGTGAAGTTTTCTTTTTATGTTTTCAGTATCCAAGGGCTAGTTTACAAGTCCTACTTCATATTTTTTTAATATCAATGTGGAAAGGATACATTATTCCTTGGTGTGTTGATTTACATTACACATGCTTCCAGGTTCTTGCTGAGGCAAAAAAAATATCTGAGTTGCGATTGGCTGCAAAGGCAAGTTTCATATAACTCTTCTGGTTACTCTGCCTGCTTTATATTTAAAATGATTTTGACATGCATGATTTCAACAGTACGGCCAGGAAATTTCATTTTGATTACAGCTGCCAACTTTTCGACAATGTTTTGCTTCGATTTTTCTGTACTGAGCTTTAGATAGGGAATGGTACTCTCATCACAAGGATTTCATACAATGGCACTGTATTTTAGTCCTGTTAGTGGTATGGAAGCTTAGGTTCTGTTTCTACTCTTTAGTGTTTTCAAGAAGAACTGCTATCTTACAAGGCTATTGGTATGCTTTAAAATGTGTGTGAACGTGCTTGGGTTTCTTTCTTTTTTAAGAATTATTTTTATGCATCATTGATAAGGTTCGTGTAATGTTTGCTTTTGAGTATGCACATCTTTTTAACGATGGCTGTTGGTCTAAGCACTGCTATCTGTCTTCAGGCTGCTCAAGAACCTGAATTGCCCGTCACTGCAAATATTGGTCCAGAAGGTAGTGAAAGGGCTATTGCTTCTGTTGATACTGCATCACCCTCTTCCAATGCTCAGTTACCGGTTTCTGCTGCTGTACCTCCTATGTCAATTCCAGATTTTGCCTCTACTGCAGCTTCTCTTCGGATGGTATTCATATTTCTGCATTCTTTCTAATTCATATTTTTCTGTATATGCTTTTGTGCAAATGCTTCATGCATCTGGAAATGAAATTTCAGTGCTTCCATTTGTACTTCTGAAGTCAATCATTTGTTTATGTACTCTTGTCCTTTGCTCACATATTCAACTTTCAGCTGCACGCGAGTCAACTTTTTCATTAGAAAATTATTTGCAATTTAGCTTACTGTACTTTTTTCCTTCCCACCAGATTTGTTCCAAAATTTCCAACCAGATGTGTCAATCAGAGATTGGTTTTAAATAATGGGGACCACTATGTGTATCTTATTTGTCAATCTCCGATTGATTGATTTGAAAGTTGAAAGATTTTCGGGATGCTTTTGGTTTAAGTGTAGTATTGCATGTGCTATTGTCGTCGTCACCTGATAATACCAGTTGTCGAAATGTATAAATGTGAATATTGACTAACAAAATTTTCAGCTTCGGGTTTACTTGAGAACATATGCGCTTGAGCAAATGGTGCAAGCTGCAAGTGCTTCAGCCGGACTGCGGACTATCAAGCGCGTTGAGCAAACTTTACAAGAGCTCGGGGTTTGTTTCTGCTCTCTATACATTGGTTGTAGGTGCACAATTTAGTTGCTCTGTTAGCATATAGCAGGATTCAATTTGCATGGAGGATTTTCAGGTCTTGAGCACCAATTCATTTTGTGATCATATTTTTAAATTATGTGAATGGTATAAGTTATTAGCCTGTTGTTGATTATTTTCTGTAAATTATTGAATATAATTAAAACCGAGTGTTATAGTAATGCAATTTATGTCGTTCTTTTTCTTCCCCCATTCTCACCTCTTCTGTACACAAGCAGCTGCTGCTTCGGTGGTTTATCTTTTCAACCCAAGGATATGAGGAAATGTTGTTTTTAATAACCAGAGAAAAGGAACTACGCTTGCCATTTTGCATGGCATTCCATGATCTGTTAGTCTTCCCTACCTGTGATTCTTCTTTACATTTACAAGCGTTCCCAACAAAATCCCCCTATACTTGGTCTCGCATAGTGAAATCGTTACTGAAAGATCTTCATTTTTACACACACCCCCCTCAGAAAGGAAAAAAAGTAATCAAGGAAGAAAGAGTAACTATTTTTCATAGCTGTTTTCTTTGTATAGTATCCTATGTTTTCCTGCATGTACATGTTTAAAGGGAGGGAGAGAGATGGTGGAGTGTTTTGTCCTGCCTATCTGTAGAGAACAGGTAGGAGTGGGATAGATATTGGGGATATTTTTGCAGAAAAGAAAATTGGAATTGTTGTTTGATCATTAGTATTTTCTTTTTAAACATTTTTGTATCCAGTAACATATCCAACCGAACTAATCATTACTTGTTTACAGGTTAATTTGAAACCAAAAGTTCCTACAAAAGCTGTTTGTGCGGAGCATCTGGAATTGAGAAAAGAAATATTGACACTTCTGAATCTTCAGAAACAGGTATCTGTTTATCCTATTTTCCGTCATTTCACAACAGGCTGTAGTACTTTATTGTCAAATGTCATCCTGGGCATTGGTTTTAGTCAGTTCCATTTAGATTATGCCGAAACATTTGTGTGTCATTTCCTTGTATGAAGTTCACCTGTAGTTTCTGGCGGTCACAGTTGAACAAGTTTGAGCGGGAAACTGCAATAGTAAGGTCAACGTCTAATATGGTGACTTGGCATTAGATTGCGTGAAATGACGGAAAAGGATTCATGTAGCTGACCCCAAATGATTGGGATTAAGGCTTTGTTGTCATCGTTATTGTATATATACATAATATATACATCCATACATGCAGATGTGGAGCCAAGAATATTTTGAGGTGGGGGCGAAACTCTACGGGGTTTCGGGGGCAGTGCCCCCAAATTTTCTTTTTACCGTTTAGACAACTCGATATGGAATTGGAGATGAAAGCACGGAAAGGAAATCTACATTCATTTTATAACGACTACAAGAAATTGGGAACAAAACGATATTGTTTTGTTTTGAAGATTTAATGTTTGTGTTAAAAGTTTCAAAAAAAAAAAAAAAAACTAAACTGGGTTTCATCAGGGAAAAATTAACAAGACGAAAAAGACGAACGGGCAAAAAACCTCAAAAATTTCCGACGACCACTACTATTAATAAATAAATTTTTACCACGGTGGGGGCAGTCGACCCCGCTTGCCCCCACCTAGCTCCGCACCTGCATACATGCATATATCAATAGAGAGAGAAAAGAATGTAGAAAGAAAAGAAAATTAAAGCGTATGTGAAAGGGGTATATAAGTCAAACTAGAAACCTCCTCCATTTGATTACAGCGTTTTCGAAAAAAGCTACCTGTTGTACCCTATTAAAAGTTTAAAACGCAGCGTTGCGTTTTAAACTCGGTAGTAATTCACTTTTCACAGAAAACGCTCCAAAATTCTACCTGTGTTTTTGGCAAAACATGCAACAAGACAGGCCCCAAGTGTAAAATGGAGCCTGTGGTTCATTAAAGGCATTTGAACTTGGAGAATTACCAGTTTCCTTGAAATAATTGTGAATCTAAAAGTAGCCAAATTATGGTTCTTGCATCATAAAAGTCCAGAACATGAAGAGTCAACAAGAGAACATCCTATCCTCTACTGATTCTTGTTACAGCATATATCAATGGAGTAAGATAGGCTAGTAACAATATACAATCATTTTCGTAAGAGTCATCATTGTACTTTTGGGTACAAGCACTTGCCCATTAACATTCTGACAATGAATGATTGTCAAGTTTCTACTTAATTTGTTTCTAGTTTGTTTCTAGTAGTTTCTTTCTTTCTTCATGATTCGAAACTTAATTAATAATTGTTGACATTAGTTGCAATACAAGGAGGCTGAAGGTTCATCTTACCGTGAAAGTTCATATCCTGAAACACCAGGCACGCCAAAGGTAAGTGAGGTGTTCTCAACTTTGTGAAAGCAGAAAATTTTCTTCCATGTCGCACATATATTTGTGCTATAGAAAATATAACTATCAAGAAAACTGTTTACGGTGTTTACAGCATGGTGCGGATCAGGACCGAACATTTATTCCGGACGCCGTAAGCTTTGGAGGTAGCAATTTGATAAATCATTTTTTTTTTTTTTGTGTGTGATCTTGCTCTCTCTTCTTACTATTAGACTTTTTTCTGTTCTACATTTAGTCTTCCGTCTTTAAATATTGATAAGCCTTTGTATATCTGGTCATATATATCCATTTAATGGGGATTTCAGGAATGTCAGGGGAAAGAGTAGTTAAAAAGGACCATAAGCGCAAGGTAAACAAGATGCTGTCTTGTCACTTGATCTCGACCTTTATTTGCTTGTTTATCTTTTTTGCTTTTATCTGAGATGGTATGATTCTTCCTTTATAACTGTTAGGCACCTGGAAGGTTATCAGAAGCTCCATCCTCCCCTGCTCAGTCTAAGAGGCCGCGAAAGTTAAAGGCTTCAGATAGCTAATTTGGCTGGTGAGTCAATTTTCTTTTTTGTAGTACGAGTCTTTTGTAGATGATACATTTAATACTCCATAGGTCTATAATTCTTTTATTTATGAGCATGTGAACCGCCGACATTTCTGCAGTTTTAGATGCAGCTGGCGATCTGCAGTGCGCTCCGAGGACTCAAACCAGATAGTGGTGGTGGCAAGTGAACTTGTCTCAAGGTTGATTGAAATCCTATCGTGTTTAGAAAAAGATCATCTTGTCGAAATGTGTGAAAGTTCCTGGAGATCTTAATTGGCATACTGGCACGAGTTCCCACTTTGATTTTGTTTTATAACCTGTTGTACAAAGAACTGTGGCTTCAGCTCGGGCATTGAATTAACAATTCGGAGCTAGTAGTTTGTAGCCGCTGGATTGAATCACTGCTGCTAACATCTCAATATCTAAATGTAAATACAAATTGTACCATTTAAAAATTATAGAAAGACCAGTTGTGTGATTCCAAAATGGTTTTGGGAGCGCTTTGATTCGACTCTTCAGTTCTATGATAGCTCATCACAACACTAGCATTGTTGTGTTCAGCTGCACTGAATTTGGCATTTTCCTGCTACACTTTGTACAGACTTCAACTTTTGTACAGACCTTGGTTGTGTGTTTCAAATGGAAGACTAGACAGGGCCTGCTGACCATTCTGTTGCGAGGCGGTTCTGTGAACATCTCTGCCTCACTTGCATGTGTAAGATCCTCTGGGTTAGGATTGACGGAGGAATGATGGTCCTTACCATCAAAACAAAACAACTTACGACCATGCTTGCACTTGTTCTACACACTATAGCTTACAACAGTTATTGGAAGAATTGTCTGTTTAAAGCTCCATGGGGACTTGCTGTAGATGTTACCATTGGGGTTAGGATATAACTTAATAATTCACATGTTCCGAAATAACTAGGTGGATTTCTATTTTCCATCACGTCCCATATCCTACTAAAAGCAAAATGTAATGCTTAGTAGTTGAGGTATTGAACCATAGACCATAGATGTTCACGGTCCACCACCAATGTTTATGAAAAACAAATGAAAGAGAACCCTATCAAGGTCTCAAAAAGAGAAAATATAAAGACTACGCAGATTTCGCCTCTAGAATGTAAATATGGGCATGAATGCCTAGAGACACTCTTGACACTATTTCTACTCGGAAGAAATATGCATATATCTGAAATTTGAGTTTTGTTGTATGAACAAATATAATAGGATATCCATTCTCTTGGAAAATGCAAATGGAATACCCTCCCATTCTACTTTGCTATTAGCCTGTAAGCACGACATTCTCAATGTCTGGGAACTTCTCCTTGATTGCTGCTTTGACTCCAGAACCAATGGACTCGGGGCCAGTGTACTTTACAAGGCATTCCCCCCCTTCGACAGATAATACTTCCACGCTCCCGCCAAAGTTTTTTATGGCTGGTCTCAGTATCTCAAGATGAGCATTCACTGCCTGCGGTCACACACAAATACACAATCTTACAGTCATTTTGGCTACTATCCAGAGAATTCAAGTGATTCGATTTCTTTTCAATCCCTTTGCAGCTTGTATTAGTAGAAATACTCACCTCAACAGTTGTCTCAGTTGTTTGTTCATCATAAACTTGACAGATATCCTTAATAGCATCTCCAAACTTTTCCTTCAGTATTCTTTCAATCCCCATTTTCATTGTGGTGGTTGAGCTAGGACAACTCCCACATGCACCTTGGTTTTGTTGCCCAAGTTTAGTCAGGAAGATGACACAAAATCATCTAATCGTAACATACACAAGTATTCCAAAACCATGTTCTAGCAAGTATATCAAAGAAAGCCATATATGCATACAAGATTATTCTGCTGAAGAATACTTCTGTGCGATCAAGCCATTGAATACGCAAGTAATGTGTGACTAAGGAAATTATTCCAGGTCTAATTGCAACTCACGTCCCACAGCTACTACTTGCAAATAATTTTAGACACCAAAACACCAACACCTCTAAAACTATAACTAACAACTCAAATGATGCAACTCCTTCTGGAATAAGATTAAAGAAAAAAAATTCCTTAAAGTCCAAAACAAAAACCATCCTCCTCTCTCCCCCCTCCCCCCCCCCCCAACCACCACAACAACGGGATAACATGTGTAGGTTATCAGAAGGGTGAGCCAAGTAGTCCAGAGGTTATATAGTTTGTGCGGATATAAACGCACAACATAAGGAAGATCATTTCATACTGCGAATGTCATTTGCCGTCAATTCATCCTCATACACCACAAACTACCTCAGTTTAAACCAACAATGATTATATGTTTATTGATGTGAATTACAATGGCTCGTAGGGTCGTAGACTATGATGCCAAGCAAAAAGGTTGTCCATTTAAGCTTGAGATTCCATGTCAATAGCACCCGATACAGAGACGTGTAATTAGTAGAGAGATGAGGCACATTCGCTCTGATATGTAAGCAGAAATCTAGAATCAATGTGCTGATAAGCTTGAACAAAATTGGAGCTTAACACTTGCGGAATTCGAGCAGAGCTCACCAACAATGAGTTAAGCAAAACAATATTTCGAAAACAATTATGTAATACAATCATAAGTATCCAAATTAGTCCTTATTATGTCACTATACTAGCATATGCGAAAGCAGTTATGCAGGACAATCATAAGCATCAAAACGAACCGCAAAAACAAGAAAGGAAAGAAAGGGTACCTTGGAGCTTTAGAGAAACGATGCCGTCCTCAACGGATACGACGTCGACGTTACCACCGTCGGCGATGAGGTATGGGCGAACATCATCTAAAACTTTGTCGACGTTTTGGGGCGTGAGTTCGAATTGCTGGGCCGAGTACAGGCCCGGCGACCCACTGGTGGCGGCTTTGACGTCGGCCGTCAATCTTTGAGGAGGATGATGGGAAATTTGAAACTTTAATCCGACGGATATGGATGAGGGAAATATCTTCTGGGTCTTGTTTGGGGCGCTCGGAAATGATTGAGATGGAATTTGTGGCAGAAGATTTGCTGTTATGGACGCCATTGAGAATTTTCTAAAAGTTCGTTTGGATCGTATTAATGGATCCCGGCTTCCTTTAGTACCGCTTTCGGGGCGATGTTCCTGGGTTGAAACATGTGGCAACATTTATAAAAAATTTTGAAGTCCAACGTTAAGAGCACAAATGTTTTTCCGATATTCGAACTTTCACACCGTACGTACATCCAATATGATCGGTATGTTATAAGAACAAAATATCAATTTCGAAACAATAATCACGAAATGAAAAGAGCAGTGACACAATTACATTATATACAGTTAATTAAAGTTAACAACTATTAAAAAGAATTAGTCCATAAATATTTGAGATGATCCATTCTACCCTAACATGTACATTTTCTAAGAAATTCATGAATTCTTCTCGTTTAGTATGGCTCTCAACATCTCATTTGATCAGTTGGAACTCCCTTTTACGCTAACTTGTGTTGTTAGTCCTTGCACTTTTAACGAGCCTAGCTCAAAATGGTAACATGTGGTGATGCTGCAAAAGTGTGCAACAACCGTGGATTCTTAGTGACGAAGTACTCTCGATGTGAACGGATGGTGAGATGGTGCCCCAGTGAGAGTTGCAAGGATGAATAAATGATCGCACTATCATGGGTGCTCAAAAATAAAATAATATTAACCTCCTTACTACTATGACTACAATGAACTAGTTTAATGCAAATAATGGTAAATAGAATGTCGATCCACTGAGGACTTGGTTTAAGTGAATTAACCGAGGTAGTAACAGAGTCTAATTAACTAATAGGTTGGTTTTCGGTGTAAAACAGCAGTTGCTAGAGATTTAAGGTCATTGAGTCCACCATTAATTATCATTCATGTTCCAGTTCTTATTAACATCAATTCATGTTCCAGTTCTTATTAACATCAATTCATGTTCTCGCGGTTATCTGTTTAACAGCGATGTACTTGCTCTTCCAGTTGGAAGGTACAACACCAGTGTTCTCCGATTTCTCTAAACACTTAAGGTCACGGTAATAGAGTGCACAGCAAACCCTTTAAGCACAAAAAAACTAAGACAACCTTAACGTTTGTTACACACTTGTACAGTGCTATAACAATTGTTACTCTTTCATTGGTCGAGCTTGTATGATATATCCGAACATATTCACATATAACTCTTCATATACATCATTAACATGCATTGGCCACTACAGGCTAACAATATAAGACAATCAATATAACCAAGAAGAGTGACAAGAACAATCGTTGAATAGGAAGAATTATCTCATACACATGAACAATAATGAAGGTTTACCTCAAATCCCTTAGAAGAATCGATTAGTTCCTCATAATCTCTTGAATACAAAGAAGTAGGAATAATACGTTCTTTTCCCTAATGCTCCTCTTGTTATCTCCTAAAACTGCTGGAACAGTTCCTTTATATAGGACTGCCAGATAATCCTATTAGAAGCCCAATAAAACCCTAATTACATAAAAAAAGTCCGAAGTCTCGTCATTAAGTGGCACGGGCGTGCCCTGTATCCTGTCTCTGACCCGTACAAAACTTCTGTTTTTTCACACTTCAGCCTCTGCGCTTCCAATTTTCGACTCTTTTGGCTTCTTTGTGCATATTTCTCATATCTCTTCTTCTTTGGCTTGGAATTCCTGAAACTTAATCAAAACTAACAATTCCAAGCATAAATCATATATATTTAGACCAAAATAATCATAGAAATAGCACTAAAATCGTGTCTATTTGAGTGCTAACAGCACTCCTAGACTTAGCCTTTGGCCGTCTCGGTCAAAATAAAACATTTAACTAAATATAAAATAAATCCTAACTCACTTTCGTAGGAATCACGATTGCACTTAGCATGTGCAACATGCCTTTAAACCCCTAGATTACCTCTAGTGGACAAGTTGTGTCTCGTGAGGGTTTGCAGTGAATATATCCACAAAATTCCTTATACTAGCAATGTAATCATATATACAATTATCATCCCAATTCACCACAGAATTACGAAATAAAAGTTGCTTAACTCACCCCAACATTGTAATCTATACTAAAAATAAGCAATTTACTTTATCAGTAAGGTCCTTGTCAGAAATAAGAGAAATCTTCACCCATGTGAATTAATGTTGCTAGATACCATTTTAAGAACGTCAAATCAGCATCAAGGTTATTTCCGAACTTTCAGTCTGTCTGACTCATTATAGTGCCTTATTTTGCAAGGTATTTCCTTCTAATTTCACCAAGTGACTTGTACATAGCACAAACAATCACCGTTGTGCAATTCAGCACTCTTTTGACATGAAATGGTGGGTGTTTCACTTTCTTTTGCATAAGGGACTTTATATGTATTTTCTTTTTAGCTTATCCCTTTTTTTTATTCCTTTTCACGCCACGGGGGATGTACACTTTGTACTTCATTTGTTCCAACCCCGATTTTTATACTTATCTTTTCTTGCAATCAAACAGACCTTTCATCCTTATTTTCCATATTTGCATCTACCTGCTATCTCATAGTACGAGCGTGCTCGTGTGCGCTCAAGTGAATCAAACTCTTAATAATTGACGCAAACAGAACATCAACTTCAATCACAAATTTAGACTATAGAAAGCAAGGTTTAGGGCTTGCTACTCTACTTCCTTAGCAAAACATGGGAACTCATCAGATATCACATATACTTTCACAACTGCATAGCATAAGTTACAAAAACAAAAGTACTTATGGGCTAAAGCACCTTGTCAACTTGAAACAAAATAAAACAAGTTAAAAATTTTCAAATAAATCCCTAAAAACACAAAAATTCCATAAAATAAAAAAATAAACAACTATGAACATATGTTCATACCCTCCCAGACTTAAATCTTGACATCGCCCTCGATGGCACAATAATACTATAAAGCACAGAAATAAAGTCAAGGAAAGAGTACGATACCTCCCAATATCTATTGGGGTGGTAGCTGCGGGTGGAACTGCATGAATGCAAAGAACTGAGCCATTTGCTCAGACTGCAGCGCCAAGGACAGGCGTGTAGCCGAGATCTCCTCACCAAACCGATCAAGTCGTTGGTTTGTTTCTTGTCGAAACGCACCAAACTCATTATAAAAATGCTTAAAGTTGGGCATATGCTCAGAACTATGAGTGTAATGCTGATCCTGAGGTTGTTGGGGAGTCTCGGGCATCGAATGCGAACCTCCCGACTGAAAGCTCGGGCTGCCCATGTCCATCCCTAACTGCTGTGGCTCACCCTCATCCTCCTCCTCATCTAAATCCTCACCAATCGGGTCCTCGGTACGCCCCACATATTGCCACTGACCCGATCTTCCAATTGTAACTAAGCCCATGTGAGCCATCACCACACCATCAATTTTCTGTATGTCATTCTCTCCCTCAACTGGGACCAAGTTAGTAGCATTAGGGTTAAACATTGTAACATGCATACAAATGGCAGTTATGAAACCACCAATAACAATGTTATCGATGTTTCGCTGCTGAACCTGTTTAAACCTTTGCAACAGTAGCATAGTAAATCAATGGGTACAGAAAAATGATAATTATACATAATAGCTATATCACATTTAGTGAGCTTGTGATGACTATCGCTTCTACCAGTGATGTGTGGCCAAGTAATCTATGAAAGTATCTATACGAGTACCATCTCACACTTGAGATGTTAGCCCGCTTGGCATGATATTCACCCACACGGTCCTCCTTCAACACGTTCCAGAATTCGGCTTCAGTGTCATCCGGCATCGATACTGTATTCTCAATTGGCCAATGAAACAAACGAGCAATGTCATTCTTTTTCGAAACAAATTCTCTATTGGACAAACGGAACCGAACTTCATTGGTACGATGATCATAGTTAAATGTAGCCAAAAACTCACAAATCATCACTTTATAACTAGGCCAATCGGCTGAAATCATACTACCTATACCCATAGCTTGAACTCTAGAAATCACATCAAGCTCAATTTTCATCACTTGCATAGTAAACGAATCGAAATACTTACAAGGCGCTACTCCTCGAGAGATAAGTGAATTGTACCTTTCTTGTTCGGTGCCACTTAATCCGACAACGTTCGTCGGATATCTAGCAAGGTTGTAGCGTTGTTGTGCACCTTGTTGACTTGATTGCCCCCTAGTCCTCTTGTTTCCTCTTGAAGACATGATTGAATTTAGAAGAGAATTGGGTTTTTGAAAAGTTAGGGTTTAGGTAGATGGGTGATGCAAAATCGAAAGATTGAACTGATTAAAACCTCAAATTCTTGCTAGGATTTGTTTAAAAGATGTTTGGAAGTTTGATTATTCAAGAAATTTGAGCGATTTTGATCAAAAATTGATGATTTGGTGAAGAAAGAAGATTTTCAGCGTTGGTGCGGGTTTGGAGAGTTTTTGGGTTTGAAAAATTGTGAAGAAACCCGTACCTGCGATTTGCTTAAATCAAGGGTGGCACGGCCGTGCCTTAGTGGATTACGTCTTGTCCATTTTTTTTCCTGGTTGACAGAGTACAGAGCTCAGCCGTTCCAAGTCTAATTTCAACGTTTTCCAGGATTTTTGCATTTTAATTCCGTAAAAGACAATTCCACTCAGTTTTAAAAGGCACAGCTGATAAGTTACCTGTATACTCTTTCGTGTCTGCAAAATTAATTCATTAGTGATCGAAGAACATAACCATATATTCATAGGAAATAACAAAATTAAAACTATATATTGTTAATGGGTTTCCTCCCATTCAGCGCTTTTGTTTATTGTCGTTCGCTCGACCCAGCTTAAGTCAATTAGGTTAACCATTTGGGTCATTTACCATTGTTGCATCCTCAGGTTGTTTTACTTTAATTTTAGTGAGTTCATCCTTATACATATGTTGTGAATCATCTTTTTGTCTATTGTCTAAAGTTTGTTTATAAAGTTAAATACTGATATGGACACCAATTTACCTTGTAAATTCATGGTCACCTTTCCATTTTTAACATCAATACACGTGCTAGTTTT
>JAOWAN010000049.1:485560-512549 GCA_028566635.1 Lobelia cardinalis
CTCTCTCTCTCTCTCTCTCTCTCTCTCTCTCTCTCTCTCTCTCTCTCTCTCTCTCTCTCTCTCTCTCTATTTATCTACATGTATATATATTATCATTTTTTTTTGCAATAGCATAAATGTCAGATAATTTAATTCTTACTGGAAAGATTTAGTGGATGTTGAATTTTATATTACTGTCAATGTAATTTTACAAATTACTGTTTTTAACATTATATATAATTTTTATTATTTTCTCCCCTATATTTTCGCTTTTTTATGCCTCGCTTTTCGGCCATCTCAGGTACCTTTCGCCTCACTCTCGCTTTTCGCCTTCGAAAACTATGCGATCCAGTCTATGCAGATGCATACATAAGCCACCAATACAACTAATGGTTTAAGTAACATTTATCCACGAGTTAAAAAGATATTGCAGATGAAATGAAGTATTGAGGGAAAATATTCATCGGAATTCGCCTTTGGCCACTTGCCTTTATTTTCCACTGAAAGCACTATGGTTTGCTGGAAAACAATATTTCCTGTGAGTTCTTTTTCCCTTTTAGTTAACCTAATAAGACAGAGGGGGGCCTACTGCAGTGCGATGGGGAGAGAGAGAGTTACTCTTCAACAGTCACTGAGATGAATCAAGGACCACCGAATTTCTAAAGGCAAAAGTGTATAAATCACATGTCAAGTAATGGAGCATGGTAAAAAAAAACTTAAAAGTCATTTCAAACCTTACACGAACTGACAGAGAGTGAGAGCTACTCAATTCCAGCAAGAGAGCACTGTCACAGTTTAAATATATGCTTTTAAGGATGCCATATTGCCAAAGCAAAAGGGTGGTGAATACTGGCAAACAATAAGGTAATGGGCCTCTCTGGTTTCAGCAGTAATGATAATTCAAGGGCATGATTGTGATATGACCAACTACATGTCTTCACTTCGGCAAAATGTATGTTTTAATCAGCGCAACCAACTTATGAGACAGATAAACCGTGAAAGCATAGATCACCATAAAATACCTGAGTGAAGTGGCCTGATTCTCCACATATCTTACAGATCATTTCTTCTTCTTTTCTTTTTTTCCAGTTCCTTTCAGTAGCTTTAGATTTAGCCTCCCAAACTTTTGCTTCTCGGCTAGTGAAATCAGTAGGGACAGCATTAGGATCTCGAGGTTCCTCTTCCTCATCTGAGCCAGCATGGGACCTTTTGTTTGTTTTCACACCTTCTTGTGCAGTGGTGGCCGTGGTGGTGATAGATCTTGGAGGACCGGTGTATTCCTTGTATAGTTCACTAAAATCATCATCAACATCTAGATCTTCTCTGGTTGCCATCTCAACTTTGCATTCACTATTTAGAACCTGCATTATACAGCATAACACCCCCGGTCACCACCAGGGACAAATGGCGGAAACAGATCAAATATTCAAAGTACATTGTTGCACAAGAACAAAGAGAAGTAAACTTTCAAAATTGCATGTTCTTCTGCATCAATAGCTGATATGATTTGTATGAATACAAAAAAGTGTCGGAACTACAAAGCAAACCAGTTTAATTACATGGTAATCACAGACTGTACAAGGGAAACCAAATTAATAAAGTCATTTGAAGTCATTTAATATTCATTTCGAAGTTTAAAAGGACCCGAAATGTAATATACGTACTACCTCCTCAATTATTTCCATACTTTTATTTTTATTTTCCCAAGATGAATACGGATAGTGTCGAATAGGCACAACTATTTCTGCCAAATAGTCTTAACAAACTATAGGATAATAGAATCATAGATATTCCCATATACACAGCCTGTTACCTTCTTGACTGAAAAATCCAAACTATCATGGCCTACTAGCACACTAAAATGGATATCTCTTTGCACCAAAAACAAGGGAGGGGATAATCTATTTGGGGAAGCAGTGTTCTCTCATGTACACTTTCTTTGGGGATTTTAATTAATCTGCCTAGCTCGTCTACAGGCCTGGTCTAAAACTTGCTAATCTCATCCTCTGTCAATGTTAGACAACAAATCAGGCATGGATTAGAGAACTCATTCTCTCAATAACTACAGAAACAAAAACAACACCGAGCTCTTGCAAATTTACAAGTGCTGATTCCTTTAAGCACCTAGCTTAGTTCTATACAAGAAACTACTGTTAATTGTAAATAATATTGAAATGGACCATCATATCACAAACTCAGACTCCATTACGAAACCAGAGCACATAGACTTGGTAATGAAACTACAACAGAATGCACGATTACAAGCGAGACATTTATCCCTCGGACGTGGAAACATATCCCAAAATAGCTAGAGTCAGCACAGTGATGCTTGCTCTCTCAGTCGATGTTTAGGGTTACCAGAATAACGCACTTCAAACAATTGATTCCAAACAGATGCTCCAAATCAAATAAGACCAAATTCAAATGTTGAAAATATTCAATTTTCTCTCACATCGGGTGAATGGTGTAAGATTGAGAGGAGTGTGCCGCTAGCATTGAGAACTGGATATAAACGCACAGGAGGGAGAGAAAGTGAGGGGCATAAAATTGAGGGAACAGGGGAATGGAAAGTTACCGGACACAGGACGGCGGCGACGGCAGAATGGTGGCCCGGAGGTAGGGCTCGTTTACTCTCCTTCCAGAATCCGGCTCGTCCTTCCTTTGTTTTTGGTTTTAAGACATTTAGATGGAGACTTGAGCATATAATAGAGTCCAGAGACCCTCTTTTACTTTCTCAAAATGGAAATCAACCCCCCTTAACTTTATGATTTGGCCCATATATAACATTCCTTTTCATTAGGCTTCTTTCATGATTTTTATCAAACATCAATCAAAATACTTTTGTTTGTTTACTTACTTGAGTTGAAAAGCACAAGCAACTGTACTTTAGTTGTGTGCTCTTCAACTTAGCCAATATTATTTACCGTAAGAAAAACTATATAATCGGTCTAAATGTTCAAACTTCTTTAGCTTCAAAGTTTTCACAAAATAGGCTATTCAAAAGATAATTTAGTCTGACATAGATTTAACGGTTCATTTTTATGCTAATCATTATGAGTATTTATTTGCGCTCTTTTACACACTTCCCATTATCATTGATTCCACCAAACTAAATTCGATTATATCCTTTTACATGCAAATGGTGAAGACAAATTTAAGATTTAACTGCGTCTAGTTAAGAAAATCTTACTTAAATGAGTTGCATTGGCTATTGTTGGGTTAAATAAAAACAACAAGATTCATTTGATACGTGCTAAGCCAATTTTGGTATACATGGAGATATCACAAGCACTAATTTGATCGAAAACTACATAGGTTTTGCCTTAATGACAGAGCTATTCCATTAATGTACATCGATCTAAGAACTTAGAGTTGGTTTAGCAAATTTCGAGGAACGAGAACCCCTTCTTTTTGTTAGCTAGTGACATTGGGAAGTTAGGTCGAGCCTAACCAAAGTCTGCCATCATATTTTTGTGAAAACCTAATAGCCTATGTAACCATATTCTTAGTTGAAGAGGTCCGCTGTTGGGATTGGTAGTTGAGGGGAGTACCGTACACCAAGAGTATAGTCAAAGGGAAGAAAATAAACATTCTCTTTTATTCGAGTAACATACTCCACAGTTAGCTCAGAGGGTTTTGCGGTTTGAAATAGAACTATGGATCAACCCAATTCGCATTCGGTTACCTCGTCATGGCCATCGGACAACTCCGTCACTCACCACGACGGCAACTCGGACAACCACCCGCCGCCGGGGTTTCCCAACAACGTACATCAACGCCAACAACACTTCTCCGACCACCAGCAACACCAAAATTTCTGCAGCGAACCGAATGTCTCAAATGGACACAGCAATAGCTTGCCTCTTTCTGGCCTTAAAAGACCGTTCTCTCACTCGACTCGAGGACCGCCTCCCGGTTTGCTTTTCACCCCTCTTTCCATAATTCAAGTCGATGCTTTTGCTCATTTAGCATGTAGCTGTTGCATTTTATGACTGCATTTGGTTGGTTTGTAAATTTATGCTAGTTTCTTGGGCTATGCTTGGGAGCATGGAGTTGGTGAAGTTTGATTGGAATTCGAGCAAAGTTACCTCAATTTTTGAACTAAAACAGCTCCAATTCCAAATGTGACTTTACTTCCATGCTCCTAAACACCGCATAATTGCTCATTCACCTAAAACTCGGGGAGTGTTTATCTCTGTTTCAGTTAAGGACTTATTTAGTTAAACTTGTCACATGTTACATTTGTGCTCATCCTAGAGAGGATACTGAAGTTTCTGTTTTACTAGATTTGAACGATGGTGTCAGTTCTGTGAAACTTTACGCTCGAGGTCTTCCGAGAACAGTCACACAACAGGATGTAAGTGTAAAATTGAGCCTATGATAAAGCACGATAATTATCCGTCGAATTGTTTTTCAGTGTACCTCTTTTGAGTTATCCTTTTTCCAAATCATCAACCCTTGCTGGCTTGGATTGGGAAAAGTGTGAAGAGAGGTCATAAATGGATCCAAATATGATCCCTTTGACATTCTGCTTTAGCTGCAGTTGTAAACTTGATTAAAATTGATGGAGTTGGCCCAGACGAGCATGTACAACCAGTTGATCAACAGTGGTGGATCCAGCGGCTGGGAATCTTTGGATCCACTAACTGAAATACATATACAGCTGTCTTTTGTGGCTTCTGTTTCCCGAAAATAATAATCAAAATGAAATACATGCTCGTGCTAAGGACATACATATTGTTGTTATAATGTACATACAGCTGACGGATTGGATGCATATTCTTAATATAAAGACTCTCGAAGAAATAAAAGTAGTGTCGAGTTAAGGGATAGATCGACTTATTTCCCAACGTTTGGGATCAAATCCCCTCCACATGTCCCACGCTTGTGCACCGACACCACTGGATTAACTGGCCGGTACTTATGCCTGGTGCCCAACTCCATATCGATGTATCTATATACTTAGCGTATTTTTTTTTTATAAATCTTACATGTACATATTCATGTCTTGACATCAGAAGCTTCTTATTTGTTGGCAGATTGGGTCCTTTTTTGGACAATATGGAAGTATAGTTGAGGTTGTTCTATTCAGGGATAAAAAATCAGGCCAACAGCAAGGTATGTAGAAATGTTATCCTCAGCAAATCAAGCATCGTTCTTAGCTTCCTTTGCGACTCCTCCGAGTTCTTATATGACAGCAGTTTGCTAAGTTACCATGAAAGGCGACATTAAAATGAATCCACGTGAAAATTCATCCTTCTTTTACATATTTGCCAATGTTGTAATTGAAATAATGTTACCTTGATTTTATGATTTAAAATAATCAAGAAAAATACTAATATTTGATGTGCTGCATGTGCATGACTACATCAAAGTTTTATCTTGTAATTTCGCTCAAGTTAGAAGCTCCTCCTACTCTCGATGGCATGAAATGTCTTGGGTCCCATTTTCACTTTTCCTTCCCCTTTTCCTTTTAGTTGCCAGTAAAC
This sequence comes from Lobelia cardinalis, assembly GCA_028566635.1. Lineage (NCBI taxonomy): Eukaryota > Viridiplantae > Streptophyta > Magnoliopsida > Asterales > Campanulaceae > Lobelia > Lobelia cardinalis. Next base: position 491,029 of record JAOWAN010000049.1, read on the forward strand.
AGTACATCCCGGCTCTCAGATGCCTGAATCTAGTAACTCTTAAACCTATAGCCTCCCGCTTATTGATTATCTATCAAATTACGTGCAATATATAGGATCTAGTGCTACAGTTATGTGCAATGGCTGTTTAATACACTATCATGAGGTGAATGATTATCCACATAGTCTATAATATAGTCGTTTTCAGCGCTAGATTATTTTGAGCATGTTTATAAACCTCAAGGAGTGCCATATCGTTTGTTCCATCATCTATAAGGCTAGACACCCGGTAGTGTTCCATTATCTTTTAAGCACAGTCTGGGTATTTTTTTTTCGTAAGCTGTAGCCTGTTTGTATATGGTCATGAATAGGGGTGGTAATTTGTGTACCCATGGGTTTATTAGGTTTATATAATTTACTTCTTACACAAGTTCAAACCTCTTTATTGTCACTCTTTTAAAAGAGATAAAAACTTGATGAAGAAAACCCAATAAACCCATGGATATACAAATTGCCACTCCTAGTCATGAAGAGTTGCAAGCTTATTTAGTACATTTATTAATTTGTATCATAAACGTATCCAGTAGTCTTTTGGATATGTCTTGCCTTTTGTCCTTAAATACTATATTGTTTGCTTATTCGAGGCATAGATATGCTCTTATATTATAGACGTGTGGATGCGATATGCCTATCTATCAGTTTATGCTAACTTGAAGGAATATGATTGACTGGAAGCACTTAAAATGTTCTGTCACAGAATGTTGTTTTGTAAAATATGAAAACGTGGAGGAAGCTGAGCGAGCTATAGGAGCCCTACACAATAGACAGACTTTTCCTGGGGTAAGTTCGACTGGTTCTGAAGCCAATAAGAAAGTATGTTTATGTTTTGCAATGTACTGACACTGTTTGTTTGATTTATCCATTTCCCAGGGAATGGGTCCGATTGAACTTAAATATGCTGTTGGGGAACAAGAACGCATAGGTAAATGCTTCATCATACAGGTTACCCTCTGCATTTTTTATTTTTTTTTTTGAAAGTTCTGCTGAAAAAACTGCCTATGGCTGAGTTAAGATAAGAATTTAGCATAGAACTTTGTGACAGTTGAGCATAGACGTAACTTCGAAAACAACATGTGCTAAGAACCCTTGAGCATTATTGGTTCTTCCAGCAGACTGGTTTATGCATTATATTGCTATAAATGTGTGCTATTGCCTATCAGAGCTAGTTTTTATTTATATTTTTGTTCTTATGCCTCCATTTTTCTCTTATTGTTGCTTTTTATGTGGAAACAGGATTTCTAAGACAACAGTGCAAATTGTATGTTGGTGGTCTAAACAAAAAAGCTTCAAAAGAGGAAATTGCTCAAGTATGCTTCACACTAAACCGACACTCCCTATTTTTCGCGCAGGTTTAAATGCCATATTGTGTCCTTTCATGTCATGTGCTGTTTAATGAGCTTGTGACTGTACCATATGCTTGGCACAGCTGGATTGCTTAGATTTATTTTCTTTGCCGCATGCTGCTTGCATGCAGAATGAATAGACCTGCCCTAAATTGCAACTGGAACTGCAGAAGCCTACTGGTCACCTGCCTAGTCATTCTCATTTTCGCCGGGTTACTGTGATCTCTCATCTCACAAATTCCCTTGTTTAGAATGTTAGTGTTTTGGCATATTAGGCAATTAGAATAGGTTACTGTATACTCTGGCAACAGAGAGATGCTGTATTTGCTAAGTGGACCCTCGCTATCATCAAATGACCATTGTGCCTGTTCATCGTGATTGTTGGTCTTCATGTTAGTTTTGCAAATCGACCATGAGATAAAAACTCACACTCTCTTTTTAAGAAAGCAAATGTGACCATCAGTATGTTTGATTTATTATCTGATTATTTGGGCCTCTTCATGGCTGAGGCTTGACAGTTATGTATGGGTGTCTTTACTGTCAGATATTCTCCCCCTATGGCTGTGTTGTAGATGTCTTCCAATTGCGTGACGAAATGAAGCAAAACCGTGGTAAGTGAATTGTTCTCAGAGCTTAATTTTCATATTGCCAGTTTTGTGACTGCCTCAAGTGCAGCTGGACAATTGGGAGGATCTAAGCTTTGCACTTGTATACATGCCACACTTTTTCTCCGACCCAAGCAATGTGGTGTGGCCATTGCTTCTATGACTTCATAAAATAATATATCTTTTATTTTCAAACCATAAGATAGAAACAAGTTTTTTAATTGATAAAAACCTAGCTCCATTTTTTTAGTATTGAGTAGTTTCCGTGGGAGCATTCTGTCTCTGGGTTTTTTGGGTCCATTATCCATCTCTTTGTATTTCCGTTTCCTATTTTGAGATTTTCATAAGCTACTTTTCTTATCATGTTCTTTTAAACATGTTTATATGCACTTCTTTCAAGGTTTGGCATTCATTCAATTCACTCACAGAGAAATGGCTGTTGCTGCAATGGCTGCCCTAAATGGACAATATGTGATGAACGTATGAAAAGAGTACTTGAAATACATCTCTACTTTTGTGATTTACTTTGAAGGGTATCCATCTTCTCAAGAAATTTGCTAAACTTGTCGGTTAGGGTTGTGATGTGCCATTGGTTGTTCGATTTGCCGATCCCAAGAAGCCGAAAGCTGGAGAACCAAGGTCCAGATAGCCTCTCTTAAGAACTTCTATTATTAGCCAGTGTTTTTTCTTTGTGAGAACTGGGGTAATTATGTAATGACGTTTTGCCATGGATCATGGATCGCCTCTTCTGTTGGCCCTGTACAATCTGTCAGATGCAGCTGTTTCCTCATCGTTCCTAGATGGCAACAGAATGGGATGCTCTCCTGCTTACCCCTTACCCTTCCACAATAGAACAAAATGTTCTGACTTGGTTGTTTAATTCTTATGTTTCACTATACTTTTGTGCATTCATGTTGCTGTTTTAGCTTAATCTTTCTTTTGGGGTTTACTTGCTGCAGGCATACACCTTTTTTCCGCGATTCAATGGGTCAATCCATGCTTCCTAATACTTCACATATGGTTAGCCCTGAGATTTTCTTATAATAAGTTACTTCCATAGTAGCAGGATGCATTTATTCTCGTTGTTATTTCTTTTATCAATGATTAGAAACATCATTTCTAATGTGTATGCAATGGAGAATGTATATAAATTAAATATTATCACAGAAACAAGGAAACTAGGTACTGGATAGATGCAAACGGTTCACTGTCATGTCAAACAAATTATTGATAATTTCTATTGTCCTGCTTACTCTTGACCAATTGGAATTACCCACACCAGAGTTTAGACTCCAGAGGTAATAGTATTACTTTTTGACTACCTACATAGGTGCCCAACACTTGTCTGTTAGAACCTAAAGGTGGTCCTTGACACTTGTAGTTTTCAATCACTGACCATGGCTCACCATCTTCTGCTCAATATATGCATATACAAGTGCTTGAGTTAACGATCTCATATATGTGGGCTGTAAATATCACTTGAGGACCAATAACTCCTGTACATCTATCCAAAATGCGACTACCTTGTTTAGTTTCATTTACCATTCTTTATCCACCATTTACTCTTCAAGCCGGAATAAGAAATATATGCATTTGATTATACCACCAGTTCTTGATAATGTGTTTGTCGATGTGATGCCCCACAAGATATTTGCTGAATTCAGATTTTCCAGTGGATCATTACAGTTTCTTCAATTCTGTGGTCTTCTTTCTGATAATTATATGTAGTTGGGACTTTAGACCTTATGCTATCTTAAAACTTCACTTGCTTCTGTAGTCTTCAAAAACTGGAAGCCAGCTCCCAACAGTTCCTAGCCATTCTCCTTCAGTAACTTCATCTACTGAGATGGCAGATCCACCTGATTGTGATTGGAGTGAACATATATGCCCAGATGGAAATGAGTACTATTATAATTGTGTAACTTGTGAGAGCAGGGTAAGATTTGTGTTCTTTGCTCTGTGTGAGAGATTCAGGAACTCTTTCTGTTTCCCAAATGGTGATTACTGTTTTCAATTCTGACAAGTAGTGGGAGAAACCTGAGGAGTACAGATTTTATGAGCAACAAATACAAAATTGTCAGCAGGGTCATCATCCTCAAAGTCAGTTTCTTGACACACATTCAGACCCTCAGGTTCATTTAACGCATCATGCTCCTCAAATTCCACAGGTGCAGCTCCAGACATAGACATTGAATAAGAAACTTCTATCATTCGAGGGCCAGGTAGGGTCTCTTTTGAGTTCAGTTATATCCTTTAAAACCAGAGTAATTTTTGTTTTCATTCACCTCTGGTGCGGAATCTGCTGATAGTTGAGTTTGCATAGCTATCGTCTGACAACCAGAAGAAGTTTGTTTTTTCATTAGTATCATTATATTTTATTTTCCTTTATGCCGCAGAACACCATGATTAAAGAGGCAATTAATTGTTACCCATGTTTACTAGGGTATGTTAATTTGTTGTGCCTACACCAGGAATATTATTGCAACTCTTCAACTTGAAACAAGTACCATTACATTAAGAATAGCTGACCAGAGCAGATATACCACCATTTATGAGGAAGCTCTAGCCCTTTTGAATTTCGTTATCAATTACATTTGTTGGGGATGTATTTACAATGTGAGCATAATATTATGTTCGAATGAATTGTTTGAATTGCAAATTTGCTTGAAAGAAGAGTTTTGAAATCTCTGTGAAATACATTGTTCTGGCAACACTAAGTTGGTAGTTTCAAAATTTTCTAGGATCTCAACTGGGTACTTGGAGGCCTGAAATGGCAAGAAGAAAATTGTGCAGATATTATCTAAAATCACAAGGAGAAGCTACTGCGATTAAAAAAGAAATAGATTAGGGCAAACGTCTAGTATTTTTTATCAATAAAGACGATTTATCAACTTGTTCTATCAGAAAAGAGGACGATGTATATAATATTAAGCACAAACTCCTTTTTTAGTGTATCAAAACAGTACATCAATAGAGAATTCTTGAGATTATATCCTTGTTTTGTTGAAAAAGTATCTGCTGGTAAAGTGCCTCCTGGAGCACCTTATGGAGCATCTATCAGATAGTTACATATTATTGTAAATAAACCTGATTTCCCCTCGTGCAAGAGTCTGCACTTGTGCACTCTCAACATTTCAGAAAGAATCAAAGAAAAGCACAAATATAGGAGTTTTTACATTAATAAGAATAAGATGTTGGACTCCATGTTCCCATTTTCTACCGACTATGTTGAGAATTTGCAGTACATATCTCAGTATGTTTTGCTTTTCCAGGAACTTGATCGTATGCTTGTACAGGCAGTGACCTATTATCATGTGGTTGGTTCAGCTTGTGGCTGCATAATTTTTACTGGTAATGTCCTACTCTAACCCTTAAACGAATGCTTGTTCGAATAAACTAGTTGTGTCACACTGGCACAGTGGCATTTAGAGAAATATATTAAAGGTCTTGGTGATACTTGGCAGTGGTGACAGTCAATGAACATTTTAGCCATATACATTAATGCTCCTGGCTGAAAACCATTCATATTGCAACTCTGCATGCTCTATGTCCAACATGTACTCCAACTGCAACATGAGTTCGTTACTTTACATGACATACTCGAGCGTTGGTTTGGCAAAGTCATGGATTCTAGCCTCTCCTCTTGCATTTGTTTAATTGTTTCCCTACTATTGACGGTCATAAGTTGGCTTATTGTTAGATTTTGATGCACCCGAACTCCACATTGCTCACTTTGAGTGAGGTTGTATTGAGGTTGGGTGCTAAGGCTTGATGTACAATGCTGGATCCTCTCTAAGCATTTAAACATTCAATGCTGTTCAACAACTAAATAGCTGGTAGTATTTGGCTCTTTGACGATACTACAGTTCACTGCTTCCGAGTATAGAGCATAAGTAGCATGTCTACAGTCTACCCTACCTTAGGCGGTGGCCAATAGTAAGCATTGCAAACGACAATGAACCGTGCATGCTCCTCGAATTTGGATGCAATCATTTGCATACTAGAAGATGCCAACAATGGAAAAGAGACCATTAATACATCCTGATAATTTTTTTTTATATACTGCTTATTTCTACAGGAATTCTTGGAGAAAGGCATGACCGTGTTGGCAGCTTCAATGTGGAGGACATATCTGTTGTTAGCTGAGCTAAACCACTGTGTTTAAGGAGGAGGTTATTTATGTTAATTGAGGACCAGATCAGTGATTCTGATGAAGAAAACTTTTTTACATTGAAGTAACACCTTTTAGAACTGCAATGTACTTTGTGTGTGGTATGTTCCTACTTCTGGTTGCTATATGCACCTATTTTTCTACGGTGGTCCACGAGAGTTCTGCCGGTGTGACAATCACACCACTCCGGCTGGCTTTCAAATTATTGCCGGTTTGAAACTGGGTCCTCGCCCAACTTGATTGGTCTTTTCTTGCCAACATTCAACAAATACGGCACAGTTTTTTTTTTTTTTTTTTAGGCATCTTTGCAACAAGAATGAAAATCAATTCTTTCTTGTTAGGCAGTTCATATTATTAATTGTGTATAAATCTGTCAAGTGTATGACGGATAATGTTTTCTGCAGCTGGTAGTAGTTATTTATTTTGTGTTTTAAGTGTGGGATTTTTATAGTCCTTTCTTAGAATGTCAAGTTGTCTTTTTCTTGCGGATAATGTTTTTGTGAATACTCTTGCGTCTTGTCCACATCATCTAAACACGCGGTCGGTCAAGCATATAAGTTTGCGGGATTTGTCCCAGCCATGATTGAAGGCACGAAACTTTGAATAAATTTCAAAAAATATATATTTTGAAACTGCAATCACCACCTTTGATATTGCCATTTCATCGGTCAACTCTATGCATAATATAATGGCCAATTCGCCATGATTGAAGCCCAAAAACTTGTTAAACTATTTGCCATGTCGATAAATAAGGACGTCAAACAATTGAAGCTGTAGCTCCATCTTGTTATGTATTCCCCGTATTTTTTAGGCTGTTCAACAGAAGGGACTTTGAATTTTCTATCTCAAATGATGTCTCGCTTTCAATCACAGTTTTTAAAAACGTCACAAGATTGCAGGATTGCAATTCGATCAAACTGGAGTTTGCGAAGGAAAATGGTTCAGTAAGCGGGAAAATGATGAATGGTTACGATTGCAGCTCAATCAAGATAGCGTTAGTAATCGACATTTAATGTCTAATATAAAACGAACAACTCAACCGAAAGATCACATAATTTAGAAATGCGACGAGTGTTCAATAAGCAATCGGAAGAATCATTCGAGTTCAGAAATGAATTAAGGGGATTCGTAAGTGTGCCTCAATTATAGGAGTAGGGGTGACGATATAAAATAAAAAGAGGGATGGTGAGTTGAGAATTTCTCAAAACAGTGAGTGATGCGCTCACTCATGTGCAAGATTTCAGAGATCTCCATATACATACAAATAGGGACTATTGATTGCCGAAAATTATCGGAGTGTCATAATGCACATAACGGTTATAAATTATGCACATATAACCTGTATGTGCATTACTAATTATATTATGTGCATTATAATTTTGCTATATGCATACTTTATAACCTTTATGTGCATTAAGACACTCCATAAACAAAGAGTGCCTAGACACTCCATATAACAATTGATTTATTGCCTCCCCAATCGTGAATTTGGTACCATAAAAGGGTGGGTTTGATCTGGTCCTTAAGAAGAGCTGAAATAGGGCGGCTATGTATCCTAGTTCCTCCACAAATGAGTACTAGTACCCCTACTCCCTCTGTATTCATGTCTTGAGTGCAATTCCCGCAAGGATATAAATGCACATTCCCCTCCCCTCCCTCCCCCCTTCAACTGCTCAAAGGAATTACAGCTCATTTATCATCTTTCCATAGTAGAGAACATTGGTTGACGATTTAAAGAGGTTAATAGTGTAAATGCCTGATCTGCAGTAAGTTCTTGCATAACTGTATTTTAGCAGATCGAATATGGTGGGTGCATGAGCAAACTTTAGCAATCCTTTCCTCTAGGGAGTTGTAACTACCTGACGGCCGGCAATAACCTTTTCTTGTTGTGTGGCTCAAGAATTTTGGACATGGCCGTCTATTCCAGTTACTTTTTGTTTACTTTATCTTGATCTTTAGCGGAAATATCTATTAATATTATAAAAGAAGGGGGGGGGGGAGGGGGATCGAAGTGAAGCCTCATCATGCTAACTAGGATTCCCAAGTTTCCATATTGAATAATACCTTGTATTTTTATTTTATAGAGCCATATGTACTACTTCAGAATAACTAGCTAAAGCCATAAAAAGATATTAGTAACATGAATTGAAATTAATACTCCCTCCATTTTACAATAGTTGATCTCTTCAAAACAAGAAATTGTTCCAAAATAATTGATGTTTTAAATACTTTTGCTACATTTTTCCTAAATTGCCCTTTATTTCAATTAAAGACTAATGAGCAATTAATGTCTCAAAAGTTAATGAGAGAAGAATTTAAAGAGACTATATATATAAAAGGAGGGTAAAAATGAAAAATTAGGAGATAATTAATGCACTTCTTGGTTATTGTAATCAAACCTTAGACATCAACTATTGTGAAACGGAGGGAGTAATAATCAAGCACAATTATTGCATGTGCCATATTCAATTGTGAGTATAGAAGTCAGCTAGTATCATTGTGTTGGCTTTGGATGAATGCAATGACATGGGAGAATCTTGCAACTACTTCAGTATCCGCCAAATGATGGACATAAATCTGTAGTAAGGGATCCTTCGGGGTAGCTTCATCTCATAGACTTGAATATATATAGTAAGTCTAAGTCTGAAATTCTGTATTGATGCCATCTCCCTGTTCTGGGTAGTACTGAAACATAAGAGAAGGCCATGCAACAGTTTTTTTTTTTGGAGAGATATTTAACCTGCAGCTGAAGTATTGAATACAAGATAGGTCTAGAAATAAGTGTCATTCATAGGTAAATCCGCAATGTAAACCACGTGTCCGCTAGTTTGAAAGATGCGACTTTTTATAGCACTTCACAAGAATGTCTATCTGTAACTTAATAAGCCTTTTCCCAGATCCACACACAGCACGCACACTGGAATATGGCTATAGCTTTTCAGTGGGATGTTCATCGTCGCCGTGATGGTTTTTCAAGTCGCGCCTGCTGTCCAAGATGATTCCAGAATATTCCATCTATTTTCCAGCCAGTGGTGTGGACCAGCTCTCTAGCATTTTCTCGTGGTGTGCGAGGTGCCTTATGAGTGTTGGTTTTGTTTGGGGGGGGGGATTTGTTGTGTATGTAATGTTGGTCGTGTGTCAATGTTTTGTACTTGTCATAAATGTGTCTTGGTCTTCTAACTGTGTCTTAATGTGTTTGGTGGAGTCTATAATATGTCCGCTCTTTGCATAATTATCTTTTTGCCTTGGTAGTGTCTATATTCTATAATTTGTCTTGGTCGAGTTTGTAAAGGTGGATTTGTTATACACCTCTGCTTTCCTATCTATATTATACTTCTTTGTTTTTAAAGAAGGAAAAAAAGAGGCATTGCTAGACTCCTCACAGGGATATGAAACAAGGGCAAAAAGTGTGACAGGATTAGCCTTTCCTTTCGTGGGGAGACTAACTCTTTATGTTCATATTCTATCCTAGAACCGGAAATTTTTTGGCTTTAATCTATCAACAGGAGTGTCTAATTTGTGGAATAAGCTCTCTTTTTTCAAGAAGACTATGCAATGGTAATCGAGTTTATACGTGGATGTGGTTACTTGAACTTATGGAGTAGCCTGAATCCTGGCTGTTCCGTGTAATAATGATAATATTCCCCAAGATGTGAGGTGTGTCTAGATGCCATGTGCCCCCTAGTAAGTATTTGATAGGGAGTGTCATCTGCATTGTAGGTTAGTGGATATTTCTTGTTACTTTTTTTCTCCTTTCATTCTGTTTTTTAGGGCGGGGGATGCTGATTTATGACAATCGGCTTAAGATTAGTTGGAGGTACTTCACGAGGAGATTGAGATTCCAGATTTTTGTATAATTTTTCCTGGTTACTTCCTAGTCGAAAAATAGTACAGGTTTTAGAGCAGCCTCATGTTTGCCACTAGTTTCACCTCTACTTACTTTTTGCTCAGTTTAGCTACTCATAGTTTTGTATCATGATTTTGTTTCTCTCACATCAATGCTGACTATGCTTGTTGAGCCCACTTGACATTGTAAAATGTAGAAATAAAATGGTCTATATATTCATTAATATAGATCATTAAATTGATATTGTCTTTTTAGCGTAGGACTCTCTGTCTCTCAATCTAACGCCCAACTTTTGATTCAAAGTGTGCATTTGTCGTAGATGGCCTTGCAATGCCTTGTTCTAGAAAGCCATAGTTGTCATGCCTCTTACCCTGGATGATAACTTTTCTTAAGCATTGAAGTAATCAAAAGCCAACTCCAAGTGATTGGGACTATTCTGAGTTGAGTTGAAGAAATCAACTGTATATAAACCAAGTATGTTCTTGTAAGATGAGTCCCTTGAGAGTTAGTGAATTTCCATTGTAAGTGAAAGGGATTAATTCGTAATGTAGGGACTGGTTAACAAGCTTTTAAGCGTACACATGGAAATGATTAGTTGTTTCTCACACTGGTCCTATTTCTTCTGGTAGCTTGTACATTTCTTTTGTCTTGATATATTTTTGGTCATTTTTTGACTTGACATGGTCGATGGTTGGACTTCCTTTTTTCCTGCTTCCATATTTCCTTTTCCCAGTTAAAAATCATACTTGACGCTTCCTGGTTGTGGTAGATCCATAGAGATTATGGTACTAGCTTCATTTGGTTTTATATCCTTTTCTTCCTCTCTCCTTTTGTATGCATCTGTTCGAGGTTTCATTTTTTCCCGTTTGATTTTCTCTGCAATAGTTACTCTGATCTGATATTCTTTTCTGCTGCCTTATAGGACGATAATGGCAATTTTGAAAACCCTAATGTTGGGACAGGGCATGTGGCTGCGAATACAATTAGGCTGTTGATTTCTGGTTGTCAAGCAGGTGTTGTGATTGGAGTGTCAGGTCAAAATATAGAGAAATTAAGGAATTCGTCTGGTGCGGCTATTACAGTGCTTGCTCAAAATCAACTGCCATTGTGTGCATCTGCTCATGAATCTGATCGTGTAATACAGGTAATGTTCATTGTCGATTTGTCATCATCATGGTGCCTTTGGTTTCTTAGAACAAAGCAAGTAAATGGCTGGTACAACGAAGAGGATTTTTTGTTTTGTCATGACTATATAATTTGATGGTAAGCTGGCATTCAAGAATAGATGAGAATCTTGTAGTTAGTAGTGAATTAGTGGATGTATCAAATATGGGGTGGTATTCACTATACACAATTAGCCCAAGTTTAACGCATTTGTTTCTAAGAAATTATAAAAATGTGGTGGACCTCTTGGGTTAATTTTTATTTAGTTTCATTTGAGTATGTTGACCACAAGTGATTAGGACTAAAGCCGAGTTAAGTTGAGTTCGATTTTAATTTGAATATGACTACCAATTTCACAGCATCCCAGCCCCAAAGGCCAAAAGATCAGAATGGGGAACGCACTATGCTTGAATTTGCAAAATGGGAAATGTACTTTCTTTTTTTGCATATTACGTTTCGTACTTAGTATTTGTGTTTCAAAATGTGTAGCATACTATTTGTTCATATAATGGGAGTAACATTTAGACCAAAATGCAAAATCTAACTTTTCTTAGAAAAATATTTCAATTAAACTTCTTCACCTCCTTCACCCCTTTCTCCCCCCCTCCTGCAACACCACCCATCCACCCCTCCTCCTCCCTCTGCCTAGATCTCTCTCTCTCTCTTCCAGATCTGTTTCCTCCCTGACCTGAGCACCGTTCTTGTCACCGGCGCTGGTGGTCGCACCGCCCAGATCTGTCCACTCATGGAATCACTGAAGAGAAGGAAGAACCATATGAGGGGCCGAATGCTCCACGGACCACTGGCAGGCGTGACAATTAGGCATATGGTGCGAGAATATTTGAAGGAAGCAGATCCAATTTGACCAGTGGCCATTAGCTTCACCTTTGTTAGATTCTAGGGTTAGCTAATCTCTTTTTTTCCCTGAATTTTTCACTTAATCAAAGGCTGCAAACATTCTTTTCTTCTCTCAAAGCTTTTTAAGAATCCATGTATGGCAGTGTAAACATTGAGTGTGGATTTGGAGTGATTTTTTAGTAGAGAAGGGGAGGAGGTTATGGCAGATTTGGAGCGGAAAGAGGTGGGGCGTTTTAATGGTGGAGATAGAGAAAGACGAAAATGAAGCTTCTTTTAATGGAGAAGAGGAGGGGGTAGTCACAGTGATGTAAGCCAGGAACTGAATAGAGGGGGATTAAAAGTCTCACTGCATAGAATTAATAACTGCTACAAATATTCATGCATTGTTCAACGGCTCGGAGTTAGGAGTAGACTGTTTGAGATACAGGTGCGAGCTCTATATTATGCCTCGTGCCGTGGAGGACTTTTGCATGATTAAATATTTGGGTTTCGGGCGATCGAGGGATGCTTTTTTGTTGTGGGGTTGCGCAGTTTTTAGTCTGTTGTGGAACATTTGGATTGAGAGAAACCCTCGAATTTTCAGAAATCGAGAGTTATCGCTTCCGTTGTTGTGGGAGAAGAGAGTTTTGGTGCTTTCCCGAGCTTGACTTTGTGTGATTTGGCTAGAGATTGGAAATCTGCTATAGTGAGGGTGTATTTGTTGTTTTTACTTTCGGTGGATTTCTTGTCCGCTAATTTTGTATCTTCTTCTCTTATCAATGATATTCTTCTTCTATCAAAAAAATAATAAATAATAATAATAACTGCTACAAATATAAAAAGCAAAACTGCAACTTTTTCATAATTTTAGGGGGGGGGGGGTTGGTGTGTGTGTGTGTTCAAATTGCACTATTTTTTCTTTTTTTGGAAAATTTGAAGGGCCAAGGGAGGATTTTAATGGAGGAAGATGATGAGGAAATGTGTGGGGGGGGGGGGAAGAGTGGTGGAGAGGAGCTATAATGGAGTGGTGAAGAGATAGATAATTAATGGGGGAGGATGGATGATTATAAGAATAAAAGGAAGGAGGGGATGTGAAATAAGTGTTTAGGTATCTTGTTTAGACACCATCCAAGTCTAAAATAGTACGTTACCAATTTTGAAACCCAAATACAAAGGATGATACCTAATATGTAAAATACTGATAGTATGTTACGCATTTTACAAATTCAAGCATAGTACATTACCCACCCTGGTAATTCTTCCCAGCCATCGAGGTCTAAGTTTGTATAGTAAGCTGTAATTGAAGGCAGGACAGAGCTTTCTCAAAAGTACATGACAAACTACCCATATGCTGTATTGTCTCTTGCCATGACATTTCTGGTAAAGAATAATTTTTTATTTCAATTCTCTCTCTCTCTCTCTGGGAACTAGTGGCTATTGGGGAAAGATCAACTAATGCTCTTATATCATTTTTGTTGTTCTTTTTTGGCTGTTTGTGTTATATTGACAGGAGAGGTCGTCTCTGTTAGTAAAAAAAAAAAGGATGGATATTTTTGAGGGGGCGAGGTGTAAAACTTATTTTGGTCAACTTTGATCAAATAGTACTCTACACCCTCCAAATAAAATGCTTAACTGATCAATTTTTATAATTCTTTTTATATCACACAACTCCTAGCAAGGATGTCAAACAAGATGTGTCTTTTGAATTTTATAAAAATTGTGTACTTTTCTATGAATTTTTTAAAAATAAAGACAAAAAATAAACTCTACTAGTTATGAATCTATCATCAGTTTTATTACAGATATAACGAAATTCTTAAATTTAACGTGGGACGTGGCTACTCTATATTTTGCCCTACTTCCAGTATGCTAATTTAGGTTCGGCTCAGCTGGAATGGATCTCGTGTCCACATAACCTTGAGCATTCTTTTTAAAAGTGAGATACATTGAAGCGCAAAAAACCTCTGGAGCCGTGGGTTCCATGCAAGTGAGGCGCATAGTTTTAAGCAATTGAAGTTTAGTCATGGATAAACAGTTCTTTTAAATTGAAAGTATTGCTGTTGTATTAGGGCCTATTCTAAACTATTGACTTCTTTATGAAGCAGTAACCCTGAAAGTATGTACTGATGTACACCAGAACAGACCTTTCTGATCGCAAATCAGATACTTTCAAGACGCGTGCCTCATAACCTCGCGTCTAGGCTCAAACAGTCCTCGCCTCTTGCAGATTGAGAGTCTCGGGCAAGGAGAGGCCCAAGAGAGACCATCGTGGCCTAGGCGGACCCCACAAAAGAACTATTTTACTATAGTGTGTGACGTTAAGCTGTCAATTTCACAGAAAGATACATCGCTGCAAACTCACAGATCCAGTCCCATCATAGGAGAGGATTTGATACCTCCTAGTGCCTAACTCCCTCTAATTGATAAGTTCATTGAAGTGACTTTTTAGATATGCTGAAAGAACATCCTTCTCAACCACTATCACAAACCACTGAAAAAATCGTCTTCAGACTTTATGCTACTGTCCTTCCATGATTCAATGCTACATTGTTGATAGTCTAAGACCATTGAGTGCTGATGTGATAATTGGACTAATAGTAAGTATAGTTGTAACTTATTGAACAGTGGCCATTTTAAATAAAACTCAATTATGAGTCATGTTAGAGCAGATAGAACGGGAGGTGTTTATTTTTTTCTTTTCAGTGTGTTATCATTGTAAATAGAGTGATTGACAATGTCAGCACCATTTGATTTTTGTATGATTTGTTGACTCTGGTGTTTCAGAGTGTTTCATTGTCATAATCTGGTCTGTCATAAGAGGAAATATCCCTGCTGGCATGTAGTTGTCACTCAAATGTTTAGTATTGAGATTTATATATTTGCAAATGGAACGGTACATTCTTTATCTTAGAATGTTCATTTTGTAAATTTAGATATCAGGAGATGTTCCTGCAGTGTTGATGGCTTTGATAGAGATTGGATGCCAGCTCAGGTCAGATCTTGATGTTTTGAGCAATTGAGCTCTACTACTTTTTTCTAGTAGTGAGAGTTATTTTTGTCTACTGACTTAAAATCAATTTGATTTGTATAGAGAAAATCCACCTAAACAAATAATTTCCATCAGCCCAACTTATAACCTTGGCTTCCATCGACCACCCCAACAATATGTGGACCCAAATTCAGGTATTTGCTATGAAGGCTTTTTGTATTTTAATCATATTTTATTTGCTTTTTTTTTTTACATCATCGGGAAAAAGGGGGAAAAAATGATTACACAAGAATCAAGCGTTGGCGATAAACACCATTGCTATCATTCCAAAGGGACTGTTTCAGATTCTCTGGGGCTTCCTCGTACCACTTAAAGCGCTGATCCTAATCATATTATATTTGCTTCTTTGGGCGTTCGATGATTTTGCTTCCAAGGAACTTATTCTCTATAAACTCCACACATTCCAGCTGAATATGTTACTCTGGAGATGATGATTTCGGAATCATTTATTGGTGGGTTGATAGGAAGATGTGGCTCAAACATAGCACGCATCAGAACTGAGTCTGGGGCAACGATCAAGGTATAGTCCTAGAAATATAGAATCTCGCTTGAATAGGATGCTTTCTGGGTAATGGTCATTTACATAATTACCTAGTATGATGGAAATTGGTGATTGAATGCAATGTGAACGCGCATAGCATGATAGCGTTTGATGAATGATCTTGTTATCATTTATGGTTTCTTGCTTGTTTGTGTGATTTATTATTTCAGCGAAAATGATAACAGTGCTGCATACCCATACCGTGTATGGATCTAGTGCTTGCCTTGCATAAATTTGGATAAATATCCCGGATTTTTTCCATTTGAAAACAGAAAAGGAAATATACAGCTAAAGCTCTGTTATAGTTAGGAGTACCATGCATAACTACTTAATTTTGAAATCGTACCTTTTTCTCAAAACCAAACTCAAGTGTTTAAATCTTGCCTAATGTGGACAAATTTCCCCCATAGCAACCGAGCTTTTATCATATCTCGGTAATTATGCTTAAAGAAACATAGTTTTCTGCAATTTGAAATCCTAATTTTATGAATCAAATTCTCACTTTGCAACATCCTATTGTTGGAAAACCTATCTCAAAAACTCAACCTTTGATGTAAAAGGAGAGCCTGATTCTGATACTCCTTTCTGTTTTGCTTATTTGTTGTTTGTCTACATGCTCAATTTATTGTGTATGGGTATGATCGCGTGTTAGTATATAACTCATTTATGACATCTCCATGTTTCTAAGTGTTTAGCTGTTATAAATATATTATCCTGCCATATTTCTGTTCATCCTCCCATTATTGACATCGTAGGTATTCTAAATTATGAACTATAGTATACAGACTTGATTAGTATTTATTCATATCTGTTTGACAAAAGCACCAACTCTCCACATATGTGCCCTGCAACTTTTTCACACATAAATGTTATCAACCAAAAACCAAACTGCTTGGGTGAATACAAACCTTCATCTTGTACTTTGAATGAAATGGTGAAACAACCAAACTTTTGATAGTTTCTCATTCAAAGTCTATATGCTCGACCAAAAAAAGAAAAAGAAAAACAGAAGTCTGCTTGATTGGTAGCTGTATGAATCATTCTCAAAAGATACTTAGAGAAAATTTTCATCACTGGCATTACTTCTCTGAAAATGTCCTAGAATGTGCTCTAGTTCATGGTGTTCTGTTTGAAGTTTTATCTTAGAATAGGCTCCCCACACTAATGAGGTTGTTTTGTTTTTATTCTATTATGTTTGCCTTGTGTTGTGCAGGTTCATGGTGGCAAAGGCGAACACAAACAAAGGCAGATTCACCTGGGTGGTAGTGCTCAACAGGTTGGCCTTCCTTTCATTGTCATCTGTTCTCTATTTGCTAGTAGTAGCATGCCTCTCCTTGTTTACTGTGCAATAGCATGTCCTGACTTCATGGAGGGGTCAATGGTAGTAAAACGTAGTATTCGTTCTGTTTCCTTCTTGATTAAGAACAATTACCATCAAGGACAAGTCACTTTATGGGATAAATAGTGTTCAGGACTACTATCCACATGTTCAACAGTATTTTCATTACACAATACTTTATGATTGCTCTTTCTCTCTCTCTCTCTCTCTATATATATATATATATATATATATATATACACACACACACACACATATGTATGTATGTCATAGACACATGAGTGCTCTATTGTGCAGTTTGTAGCACCGTATGGTACAGTTTATGTTATCTTAAAAGCAAGGGATATAGTTATAAGAGAAAAGAGCAAAGTATAATCTGGAATTTAGGAAAGAATTGCTAAAGACAGTAGAATATTGCTATTCCTTATCTAAATAAGAACTCTGACCTGCCTCTCAAAATAATTCATGCAGTGCCAGTGGGAAAGTAAGAAAGATATGGAAGGAGATAACGTTGCTTAATAAAAATACTGTCAAGTATGGTGGAACTTCACTCGGTGAGAAATAGAGGAATTCAGGGACCTAGACAGAAAAAGTTCTCGTTATCTCGGTGAATCTTTTCATATAATTATTCATTACAATGGTGGTTTGGCAACCAAAACCTGGTGCCGGATACATGACTTCCAAAATTAATGAGCGCCCTTAATCGAAAAGTTTTTTGAATATTGCCTCAAAGGAATACCCAGTATAAAGTCAACATGTCAATAAAGCCTAAGCATTAAGTGTTGCTGTGGAAGCACATATTGGCGTAGCATTATACCTATAGCTTTCATATCCTCTGATTGTTTTTACATCTACAATGACATATTGTTAAAAGCGTGCCTGAGGTGGCCTTAGGCCATGAGGCTCTCATGAAGCCCACTCTTGCACTTCCCCGTGCTTGAGGTGTGTCTCTTGAAAGTACCTTATTGCCCATTTAGAAAGGTATATTCCTTGTGTACATAGTATTCAAGGTTGCAAGCAATATTAGGTAATTGGTCGGTAAAATATGTCCTAATTTGAAAAAGGTCACCCTTATATGACCGTAACAGTCCGTCCAAATACCCTCAAAAAAGTTTGTCTCAATTTCAAATGGTAAGCCTGTGCCTTGTCTTGCGCCTCTCACCTAAGGCTCCAGTGTCTTTTGCGCTTTAGCGCGCCTTTCACCTTTAATAACTACGTACGATGCTTGATCCCTACAAGGAACGGTTCTAATCTGTTACTGATGTTCATTATTGGGAAAAGAGGCTGAGATTGGGAGTTTGATATTTTATGCTATTAATAAAATCATGCACCTAGAGTATGAAGTTAAAACTCCTCAACCTACAGTTCATATTCTATACCGAGATTGACTAGGGTTCTTAAAGTTTATGTTGAAGATGTCATGATGTGATTTCTGCATGCTTTACAGGTGGCACTGGCAAAGCAGAGAATTGATGAATACATATATTCACAGATGACACAAGCTGGTGGTCAGCAGCCTGCGTAAGTTTCTGGCATCAGATACTTTGTGGCTTTATGTCGCCTCATGATATTTGTGGACTGTTTCTTGCAAGCTGGTGCAATCTCATTGTCCACCTATATACTCACACATTTGAACATTTTCTTTCGGGGAATATTTCATATGATCTTTCAAAGGCCTGGCTGTAGGGGTTTGTGTCTGAAGGTGGTTCATTTCGGGTAACCCTTTGGTCAGGCATATGCCTTTCTGGGAATAGTTAATGCTTTCGTGCTCAATGAGTGCTCCCCCCCAACCAAATATGCCAGTCAATAGAAAATAAATAATTAAATAAATAAAATCCATTGTTGACGTGGATGCCTCAGTTTATTGAGTAAGTCGGCATGAACAATTTGACATGATTAGTTCCTTTGTAAAATGATACCTGTGAATAAGATGCAAGCACATTCATATGCTCAAGACATTTTCATTTCTATGTACCTACTGTCTCTCTCTCTCTCTCTCTCTCTCTCATGATATTTGTGGAATGTTTCTTGCAAGCTGGTGCAATCTCATTGTCCACCTATCTACTTACACATTTGAACATTTTCTTTTCGGGAATGTTTCATATGATTTTTCAAAGGCCTAGCTGTAGGGGTATGTGTCTGAAGGTGGTTCATTTCGGGTAGCCCTTTGGTCAGGCATATGCCTTTCTGGGAATAGTTGATGCTTTAGCGCTCAATGAGTTCTCCCACCCCAACCAAATATGCCAGTCAATAGAAATAAATAATTAATTAAATAAAATCCATTTTGACGTGGATGTCACAGTTTATTGGGGAAGTCGGCATGAACAATTTGACGTGATTAGTTCCTCTTTAAAATGATACCTGTGAATAAGATGCAAGCACATTCATCTGCTCAAAGCACTATCATTTCTATGTGCCTACTGCCTCTACATATTTTCCCGTTCTCTGTGTGTGTGTGTGTGTGTGTGTGTTATGTCATTCATGGATCGTAGAGCTCTGTGACTGCATACACTGTTAAATAATTATCAGATGCTTAATGTGTGATTCTTTTGGGTTGAAGTACATTTCTATTGTGTGATAGATATGTAGTTTACTTTCAAACTGTAAGAAATAACATCTTGAATGACTCGTGGCAGAGGTAGCCTATATAGGGTTCGAAGATAAGTGGTGTGATGGAGCCTTCAGACCTAGGTTTATGCTCTTAAATCGGCTGAACTATAGATGTACAATGTGGCTCTGTCATACAATTACTCTCTATGGTCTCTTTTAATTTGAAAACTACATGTGAAAGTCAAAAGATGTTAAAGGATTTAAAAGTATTCTCCAGAATATCCTTACTTATAAATATTAAATTTATTTTCAAAGTTACGCCCACGATTATAAGGGATATTTGAAAGCCCTCAAGTCATTCGCTTAATATTCGAAAAAATACAGTTCTAGTGAAGTGCCTCGAATAGAAATTAAGATTTGTGTGAAAAAAGGGAGGGGGTGTACCACCTTTTCTACATATGGGTACACTGTATTTGTTGCTTTATTATAAATAAGCAACGTGGCTCTGTCATACAATAACTCTCTATGGTCTCTTCTAATTTGAAAACTACATGTGAAAGTCAAAAGATGTTAAAGATTTAAAGTATTCTCCGGAAAATCCTTACTTTTAAGTATTAAAATTATTTTAAAGTTACACCCACGATTATAAGGGTTATTTGATAGCCCTTCTTAATGTTTGAAAGAGTACTGTTCTAGTGAAGTACCTCGGATAGAAATTAAGATTTTTGTGAAAAAAAGGGAGGGGGTGTACCACTTTTTCTACATATTGGTACACTGTATTTGTTGCTTTAATATAATAAAACTCCTTATTTTTGGCTAGTGTTAGGTTTAGATCGTTGCAGGAGATACGGATATGCTTGCCGCTTTAGGCAAGTTAACAGAGTCTGTGTGGGTTAGTAGATTGTAAGATGTCTTTTAAGAGCTATTGTTTGGTATCATTGTTGAAGTAAATCTCTTAGCTGAGTTAACACATTTAGTATAACAAAGATAATCTCTTCCTCAATTGCAGTGTTAATATTGAAGCGACAATGATGCCGGCACAAGCGCCTATGTACTATCCCGCTGCCCCACCCCAAGCTGCTCCCGCCTATTATGCTCCACCATTTCATCCCCCTACAAACATGGGTTACAATCAAGCTGCTTATCCATATGGGCAATGATTTTGATTCAGATAGTCTGTAAAAATGTTCTTATTCTTTTTGTTTTTCTTTGAGAAACTGATTAGTAAATTTGCAGAAGTCCTCTGTAATGGGTCTGTGGATTATCTTTAATCAAATTCTTTTTTTTTTTTTTTTTTTTTGTTTGTGAACATTGCTGTAGACCTATAGTTTGAATTCTGAAATTTGAAAGGCTGTTTTTCTTAGCCTCAGGTCAGGAAGTCGATATGTAGCGATTTTTGGTGATATTATATGATCTTTTGTAATGATTAAAGTGAAAACGTTGGAGAGAAAATGGTGGGATTCATCAAAAATTAAAAATCATGTCATGTTAGCTTCATTATTTAAGCCTAACAATTATGTTTACACATGTAATAGGTGTTCCCAGAAAATGAAGCTAGAAACTGATGTGACATTCTGTGCACTGCATTACTGATGCTTGCGCATCAAGGTTGGAACATTTTTTGAAGAGATGTGAACAAAAATTAGCACTCGAAACTCTTCATGTAGCTAGTACCTCTCTCTCTCTCTCTCTCTCTCTCTCTCTCTCTCTCTCTCTCTCTCTCTCTCTCTCTCTCTCTTATTTATTTTAATTTCACTCCCAGAATGCTCGGAAGCCCCATGGCCACAGGTGAATTCGTTTGAATAAATTCCCGAGTGGTCACACCATGTTTCGTGCTCGTAAGTCTGTATCTTAACTATTTGAAATTCAACATACTCTGTGTTTTCTTTGTTTTCCTCTTGTGAATTAAGGAGTTAGAAATTCCCAACATGAAATTGGAGGGCCATTATTGTAACACCCGGAAACGATCGTGTGACGCATGCCTAGCGTGTGTGTATGTGTGTGCATGCATGTCATTTATATATGTGTTATGGTCA
>JAOWAN010000049.1:517775-531334 GCA_028566635.1 Lobelia cardinalis
AGGGAAAGGAGGGGCAAATGGGCAAAAGAGGGTAGATGGTTCATATTCCTTTTTTCCTCCTTACAATCCTCCCTCCCAGTCCCACCCCCGGCCTCAACTTTCTCTCCTTTAGGCTCTCTTTTTTTTTTCTCTCTTTATAATTTATTCAATATATATTAATTTAATTTTTTATTATAAATAATTTAATTTTTTATTTTATTTTAATTTTTCTTTCACGCTCCAAAAATGAATATTTAATTTTTGACTTCATATTTTAGGATACAGGAGCACCCCAATCTATAATACTCCATAAAGCAACTCATACTTTATTTTTCATTGATGAGATATTAGAAACATTATTTAAAATTAAATTTTAATCCAAACTATAAAAAAATTCCAATCTCAACCATTTAAAAACATCAAGCTTTTGATTTTTCAATTCTCATTTTCCTCGTTTTTCAATTCAAAATTTTTAAATATAACTAACTTTTATACTTACAAGCTTTTGTAAATTTAATTATACCATTTTATTTTTATAAACTGAATTATGAAATTAAAATTTAATATTAATTAGAAGGTTAATTTCTTAAGTTAATTTTTTTCTTTCGAAGGGGTGTCGTCGAATAGGGCACGAACATACACTAGTTTATAATATAAAATAATTCATACTTCACTATTTTTTGAGTTGACCCTAGTAACAGTAAATTCAACTTTTAATCTCAATCTGTAAAAAATTTCAATCTCAAGCATTTATTTTTAAACATCATTCTCTTAATTTTTCAATTCTCATTCCCCTATTTTTTTTTTTATTCAAAACTTTTAAATATAAATAATTTTATACTTACAAGTTTTTTTTTTTTTTTTTAATTTATAGCATGTTCTTTTTATAAGTTTAATTATGACATTTAATTTTTTTTAATTAATTTTTTTTTTCTGTAGGGTTAAATGTACATCTACTCTTATGAAGATAATGGCAAGCTCTCACACGATTTCCTTGAAAGAGTTCCTGCTAGAAAAAGATTCACAAGTACTTAGGCTAGCTCTTTTCGTAGAAAAGCTGATGATCATAAACAATTAATGGATAGTTTGGCAGTGCGTTTTCAATGTCCAAAAGCGCTTTTGAGCCTTAAAATTGATTTTTCAATTTAAACGGGTCTGTTTGGCTAGAAAAATTATGTTTGCGTTTCATTCCAAAATGCACAAAATGGCGTTATCTCAAAATCACCTCTCAAGCTGCTTCTTCGAGAATCACTTTTACAAATCCTTATTTTTAAGAATAATATTCTTATAATCACTTTTTGATGTGGTAACCAAACACAAATTATAAATCACTTTTGTCGAAACGCACTTTCAAAATACAGTTACCAAACACAAAATTGATTCTACAAAAATTATTTTTTGAAAAATGAGATTTCAATAATCACTTTTAAAAAATCACATTTATAAAACGCTTATCCAAACTAGCCCTAAGAGCAAGTGGAAGAGAAAGGGATACCGCTTGATTTGATCACCGTGCATCAACTCCTGATTGGGGGGATGAATGTAATTCAATGGGCAGAGTTTCTTCAACTTGATGCTCAATGACACTAATTAATGACCTAATATTGAAATCTTACAGTTGATCATGTGAGACATATAAAGAAGTCCTGCAATGCCCAAAGAATTCATCAAGGAAAGCTCCTTTAGATTAACATCCGCCCAACATTTACTACCCAAAACTAGGTGGGGAACCTTATAATCCAAGAATCATGCTTACATCTTACACATCCCAAAGCCACAAATCGGACATGAAGCGGGAAGATGAATTATAATTCTCATCCGATCAGCAAAACATTGTGCCATCAACCAACATACTAAACCCTAACAGCCGATGAATATCCATCCCTAAGTCAACTAATGAAAAGGATTTACAAATAGGCGGCAAAAAAGATGCCATATGAATAATGGACTTGGTTAAACTTGGGTCTTGGGGTTTATAAGGTCAATGTCGTTTGAAATCTGGCTTGCAAGAAAATACAGCATCACGGCAAAGTATCCAATAGTCCTTGTATGTGATGAAAATCCATGGCAGTTCTGAGGGGAGACCGGCCCCTGGAGCAGTTGGAATATCGTGGAGAAGAAAAGGCAAGCTGAAAACAATTTCAAAAGAAGAGAATGAGAGGAGAGTGCAAGGGATTAATTTATGGAAGCAAAATAGCTAAAATATTCACCTCCTTCCACTGAAAAGTCCATATGCTGATGAAGCAACAGATGATCTCGAAATTGCTGAACATAGGTAACTAAAGTGAAGTTGAAATACTTGTCCTGCAAAAGTAAGGTAAGTGAAGCTGTATATAAGAGCTACAATCCTTATACCATAGTACCCTTGCAGTTTCCTTTACACACCAACTAACAATTGAAAATGCTTAATATATAGAGAACGCACGTAAAGCATATAGGTTTTTTATGGATCTACGGCACAGCACATCAATGCATTATGTTTTTCTGCAAGTATAATGAAGTGCTTCAAAATGTTCGAGCAGTCCTTTGTAATACTACAAGATCTGCTAAAGATGAGCAATAAAACACGTATAAACTCATTTTCAAATACCATGCAAAGGAAATCTTTAACCCAAAGATTTATAACACAATTAACGAAGCGAAAACTTCATACAACAAGGTTATCTTGAATCTAAGGTCGCAAAGGCGATGAATTGCTGATAGGATGATTCTCAACAAAATTACAGACAGCACACTCAATATGTGTGGGCAACCTTGTACCCTGGTAGAACTGCAATCATGCAAAATGCAGAGGCCAGCTGTTAAAAAGTAAAGTTGTGTTTTGTTGCAGGATAGATAAGGGCAAGTAAAAATAGCTGCTGGCAACAAAGACATGTTTCTCACAAGTCTGTTGCATACATTACTTCTTAATGCCGCTTCCTGCAAGCTTCATCCAATGGTAATAACAGATATCTTTTACACTAATTTGTAACCCTAAAGAAACTGAACAAACCTAGTTCAAGATAAAACAGAAGCAATAGCAAAGACAAGATACCCAAAATAGTGTACAATGAAAAAAACATTTGATACAACAGCGGAATAGCCATAGCAAGCGTTGAGAACTGCCAAAGCATGTAAAGCTTGGTGTTACTGCCGTCCCTCTTGGTTTAGCAAAAGTACAGAATGAGAAGCAACTGATGGCCACAAATAAAGTGCGAAATTCATGCATCACAGAAACTATGATATTGCACAAAGTACAAAGTTAAGAAATAATCTTGTGATTCAAAGCTCAAGACATCACCTGCATTTGAAGAGTAGCTATGAAGATATGAGGTCAAAACATCGGATCTACTTGAATCTTTACTGATTCTTTCTCGAGGCGTCTCCAAAGATACATTGCCAAGACATCCAATCTCTGGAGAATCAATAGCATATCTCTCAAAAGATAATATCTCAACCCATACTCCTCCAGGAAATCTACCTGGGCTTACCAACCAAAGGAAAACTTTGTTGTAAGGTATGGCATGAATAATAGATGTTAAAACCTCGATAAGCGTGCAGATTACATTGATGGTTGAATTCATAATGGTGAAAAATATGTAGAAAGCAGATGTGGTTGGTAACAGAAGCAACAGCGGCGTAAACACTAGAGAGCCAACAATGTGTTGTTCCACAGTGTAGTCATAGCTATCTAATCTTTGACGAAGCGGATTCCATTTCTGACCCCTGTCATTAATTTAACAACTAGGTCAGCAACCTGAATAACTGAGTGCTGAACTTTTGCAATGATGGAATCATAGCCAGATTAACAAAAAGGTATTATTGGGAGAATTGATTTCATATTCTTTCCTTTTCTGCTCTTTCACTACACAAGTTTAACAATCGTATCATAGGGAGCTTCATTTAACTCTGCCGTACATAGCTACTTATCTAGAATGTTTCTGTTATTTTCATTTGATTAAATCAACAACAAACTAATATGGACATCAGTACAAAACATTTTAGAAGTTTTCGATTGTTGGCATAACAAGCCTCTCCAAAGCACAAGGTTCAACTTATGGTTTAATGGTTTAATCTGATTTTAGAAACAAAACCTGTCGATTCCAAAAGCATGGGTAGTGGGGGGAGAAGTTATACATAAGGGTAGTATTTAGTTTCCATTTTATTTCTCGCTCATTACATCTGAGATTAAATGTGCCACGACTAGTAAGGAATGATAAAAAAAAAAGCAATGAAAAAAATTAAAGAAAATCATGCACAACACCAAGTTGAAGCTACCTAAAGATCCACCTCTCCATAATTCTTGATTTCATTTATTCTCTGATAGAAAAGAAAAGATTCAATAGATAAGGATGCAGAGGTGGATAAGAAATCCACCATTACCAACTCGACCAAAACACATTACAAAGTACAAACACTACTAAGAGACATAAATCCACCATTACAGACACACACCAAGAAATGTACCAGTGCACATTAGACACTCCGGTTGAAATCTTGTCCTGAAATCAAGCACACATCACCCATTGGGAGCCTGAAAAGCTGGTCAACATTCCCAAGGCAGTTGGAAAGTAACCTGAAGAACGTCGAATTCACAATATAGCTAATGGGCACCCTTCAATGCCAAACAAAGATAGCTTCATTCTTGACCGGAAGTTGGACTTGGACAGTCAATTCAATCCGCACAAACCACCATCAGAAGTCATCGTGACACGATAGAAAGAAACCTATAAATCCCACCCAAGAAATTCTGATCAAAATATCGCACACGTACGCAATCTGTCTGGCAGCGGGAGGTGGGTGGGCACTCCAGTGACAGAGGAAACTGGTCATTATGTACTTGAGTTGCCTCAAAACGACTCATCTAGGAGGCACATATCTGGAATAGATGTCAAGATTGCACCAAATCTAGGCCTTTTAGTGATAATGGGCTCAGGTGATGAAGCTTTCTGAACACAACAAAAGCAAGTGATGGGATAGGGTTAGCTTGCACTAAATCTAGAGATGCCACGAGAGGTTTGTGAGACTGGGTTGTGAGGACAGCGAAAGATGCCACAAGGATTTTGAGGATGAACAGAGAGGGCTTTGGCTGCCACGACTCGGCGAGGGTAAGGGAGGGTGGGGAGAGGTGAAGAAAAAGGAGAAAGATAAAGGGCACAGCCAAAGCCCCAATTTCATTCACTATAACACGTTGCTATTTAAACAGTATTAGCACTATAGATTACATAATATGCATAAACATGCATATGCAACTTCATTCCATCTAATTGATGCAGAATAATCCCACAGCACGTTTATATTAATAAATAACACCATAAAAGTTACTGAATAATTTCAGTACTACCCTGTAAAGTGAAGCATTCTGATAGAGCATAAAAGATGCAGGAATTTAAGCTGTAGTTGTAAACTTTTATGAGTGATATTGGGCTTATTCACCATCCTCACAGTCAAATCGGCAAACTTGCTGTGATGATGGTGAATATTCTTCTTTTTTCTCTTCGAGTGATTTTCCTAGAGAGATAAAAGGTTGCTTTATTTTAGATTTTAATGGTACTCCTAGTCTTAGATATAAGTAGCGGTTTAGCATTTAGCCCTTCTTTTGTACCTCTTGAGCTAAGACTCTCTTGTCCCCCTCATCTTGTTAGGTTAGGCTGGGCTGTCCCCTTCTTGTTGTTTCTCCGTCTCGAACTGAGTGTCACAATTTGTTCACAATCATGAACACTTTGTGACACTCATTTCGTTTGTTCACAATCATGAACACTTTGTGACACTCATTTCGAGACGGAGGTAGTATTATTTTCATTTATCTTTTATTTATTAATAAAATTCTCAAGGTGCCACCCGTGATTCTCTAAAAAAATAAAAGCCTTGGTCTTAGTCTCCAACGGTGATGTGCCTTTTGCACTCATCATGGGACTGAGGCTGTATTTCGAAAAAAAAACTAGACATTGACTACAGTGAAAAACATTGTATATTTATAAGGTGTTTGGTTGGGGGGTAAATTAGAGAGGTGGAAAATGAGGAGGGGAAATAGGAGGGATGTATTCCTTTTCACTTGTTTGGTAGGAGTGAAAATGGAAAGGTTGGAAAAGTAGAGGGGAATGAAAACACCTCCTCTTTGATTAAAAAATTCCCCCCCAAAATTGGAGTGAAAATGGAAGGGAAAAGTGAAAGCTAACAATTACACAATTTTAAAACTTTTTTTTACTTTTCATCTCATACCAAACAAGTGAAAATAAAACTATCCATTTTCCCCTTGGTCAACCAAACAACGGGACGAAAAAACATTTTCCACCCCTTGCGGGGTGAAAGCTAAACACTCCTATTTTCCATCCCTCCAACCAAACGAACCATTAGCCTATTTTGACTGAATAGGTTTGGGCTAATAATATATAATGATTGCAGTGCTAATAAATCATTTTTACTTACGAGGAAGAAGATTACTGAAAGTAATTCAGCTCTTGATTTAATCTAATGTAGTAATTACCTGAAAAGGCGCCAAAAAGCTGCTATTGCCTGTATCTGTTGTGAATAGAGGAGTGAGATTAACCAATGAAGAGTGGATACATGTAGCATTACAATTGAAATCAGGTCTCTGGTTAGTGCAGCAAATGTGGTAAGGCCAAAGACAATTCCAGAAATAGCAACTCCTTTAATGACATGAATTAGAAGGGAACCAAAAAGGACCCAGAGGGTAGACCAAATTTGAATTGAATTGAGAGAAATCATGCCAAGAACTCTTGCTAGCTCAGTGTTCAATTTAAAGCCTGCTGGGTTTCCCATCAACCGAGCACAACTTATGCGTAACCAATAGTTCGTAATGTCACTGGCAATAGCAGAAATCCATAAGCAAGCAGACTCTGCATGAATCAGCAATGCAATTCCAAACAAGTTCCCCAAAAGCGTATCAACAACTACAGCTGACCACATGGAATGATTACGTAATGAAGCTTTCTCTGCGTACTCAACGCATGATCCAGACCTTACAATCAATCAAAATAAACTAATAAGGGGGCGAAAAAATAAAGGATAGCATTCTAGAATTTGACAGCTCATGGATTGCAGATATACTAAGAGAACAATTTTGATGATTTCAAATTCAGGCACAAACTTGGCGGGATACTGCATCAGCATATCTTTACCAGCAATATACTGATCAAGAAACAATAACCAGCATAAGGGGGTAAAAGTAATTCACAGGTTTCCTCAAAAGTGACAGCTGATTCTGTTTTCTAACAAGTATGGTAAGAAAACCAAAAAACTCTAGAATAGGAAATTCGAAGGCTGATCAGAGAACACAAGTGGTCAGATGTTTTCTTTACCAATAAGAGATTCAACAACCACCTTATTCAATCCAAAAATAAAAAGAAATGAGTTTCGGACCTTAGTATAGTCAATGGACAATGAAATCATACAAAGCACTTTGGTTCCTATGGCTATCCGCTATTACTTTTCCAACTAAAATAAAGTAAAAAATAAAAGCAAGGAGCCAGTGCACGACGGTCCTGCCAGTAGGGAGTGTGGGATGGATTTAATGTATGCAGTGTCGGAGTCTCACCCCTCTGAGCAGATACACTGTTTCCATAATCGAAACAGCGACTTCCAAGTCTAGAGAAAGACTTAAAATAAGATAACAGGTAGCCTCAAGGTTGATTTTTTGATAATTTAAAATTTTAGTCACAACAAAATACTCATTACAAATTCTTTGAAACGACACTTCATTCACAAAAAAAATGTATTTGCATTAATGGGCATCAAATTGAAGAAAATAGAAGCATGTTATTATGATCAACATTCCAATAGTAACATCACAGAACCATTTTGAGAAGACAACTTTATCTCCGTATGTATGAAAACAGAATTTCCAGCTCAGTTACACAAAGTTTGTTACCTGACAGCACTATTACGAAGGAAGATTGGCCAATACAAGATTTGACAGCACCGGACTCGGATGTTTTTCCACGTATGGTTGATTAACTTTGCTGACAAGATTTGTACAAGTGTATAAAGTCCATAACCACCAAGGAAGTGAAGGAATTGAAGAATGATGTACACGAACGTTGAAACACAGGCAACAGAGATGGCCAATGCTTTCCATGTCAAGGTAACAAACCTGGAAAATAGAAAATAGGCCATCATGCAAAGCAAGAAGAACGCAGAGAAACTGGAAGAACAGAAGTAAAGAGATTACATGTAGTTGATGCGTAACCACATATTGGACTCATCAGGAAACACAAGTTCTTCAAAGAATGATTTGGCTGCATTTCCACAGTTAATTGCTAGAATCACAGTATCCTGTATTCCAAGAGCAACATGAACAATCAAGCGGAAGTTCAGTTATTATTTATTAAAGAAAAAACAACAACAACAACAACAGAATAAACTAGCAATATTACCAAGTCAAGTAGTGGCTGATTTTGATGAAGGCCTTCAACCCACTTGGGTTTTCTCAGAGGAGTTCTGGTTTGCTCTGAGTTACCCGAGAAACCCAAGGAGAAATGGTGCCTACCAAATCTCGGAATTTCATAAATTACTACCTGAGTTTGATTAGACAGAGGAATAGACATCTTCGTAAATAAGGCAGCTAGATATCAAAAGAAAATTATATATATGCATGCATGTATGTCATATAAAATACAGGTAAAGGCACTCATGACTTACATACGTGGAGATCAAGGTGGGTCACTACTTGCCCGTCCCAATGAACATGATGCAGTTTAGGAACCCATCCAAACTTTTTACCAGAAAAGGCAGAAGAAGTGTATTCAAGCTGGATCCAATATCGTTCGGTGGAAGCTTGTTTACATTGTTCTAACAATCCATCACCTTTACGGCACCCACATATCTGTCGTCCATGACTATCCTTAGGCTTATTTTGGTTGGTCCGAAACCGTGGATCATTGTGAAGAAAGTTACTTTGGCTTTGTTTTCTGGTTCCAACTCCGGCCGACTGGCCATTGCTACTGGAATCTGCAGCTAAATAACCAAGTGTGGAGAGGATACACTTATCTTGCAGGACCACTGGCATTTTTCCATTTGTCTTGTGACAGATCACCTTGAAAAGGAAAGAAGTCAAATTACAAGTTCAAACTCATCAACCAGCTAGCTTGTTTAGATATATTATTTCACATAAGCTATATAGCTGATTAGAGTACCAACACCTATTCCCACCAAGCACAAACTGGATTAAATGGAGAAGTTTCAATAAACAGATATACATCTTCAAAGCGATCACCAAAGTAGCATATCTAGCAAGGACTTCAGATCAACAAAGTGGATCCTAGAAATAGCAGGTGGGAAATAACTCTAATATAGAAGAAAAATTGTTCTTTTTCACTGTTGAAGAAGACAAGCAAAGGTTAGGGAAAGCTTTCTAAAATTTTGTTTATACCAAGAGCTATCAAAAGGATTGGAGAAAAACTTGCTGCAAGTGGCTTTTAGACTACTTCATTAAGCATTTTTCTGTTAATTATTCACTTTCCATGACAAATTTAGGTTCTTGCTGGCCTACATTCGTTATAGAATGTCTCAGCACTGCACAGTGCAACCTGTGGATGTAAATTGTGCAAACGATACAAGCTTAAAAGAGCTATTAACATCAATAACATCAGAATTTGAAGCAACCAGACCAAACACCCCCCACCCATCATGTTGATCAATAGTGTAGAAATATTCCATCCACGAAATTCGAATGCAAGTACATGGTCATTTACATATAGGATTAAAGAATGTGCATGGACTTGCTAATGTACTACAAGTAACATATACCTGAAGATGAGACCCGACAGTAGATAATGAAGCTTCATTGCAAGCGAATGCGATGATGACATCGAGCGAAATTGAGGAGGGTAGAATCCAGCCAAACAGGAAGATGGAAAACTGTGATTGCATAGACGGGAGTAGATTGGCCGGCCACCAAACCCTACACTTCTTTTTCATTGTAATCTCAGCTAATTTTCTTTGCCAAAGATCAAGGACATAAAAATAATACAGTATATAGAAATACTCTCTCCGACCCCAAAAGATAGTTCCATTTGACTTCTCCACGATTTAAGGAATGCATTCATTTCCAGATTTACCCTCAATGCCTTAACCAAAAAAAAACAATCAATAAATTGATTCTCTCTAAATTTATGCCGACTCTGGCGCTTCTCTCGCTCAACAGCGTCTTCCTTTTGGATTCCCTGCCAAGAGTCATTTCCAACAACTGCTATCAAAAAACCATATATCTACCATTACAAACATGCACAAAGAATGAATCCGAAATAAAATATGTAGAATGGAAAAATGAAATTGCAGGCGCTCAACTCCGACCAACCGAATAAATCTAAACTAAAAAATTTACAGTCACGGGAAATTGATTTCTGGTGATAACTCCAAATAAATCTAAAACAAGTGAATCATATCTATGCAAAATCAAATTCCCGGCAACAACTCCGGCAAAAACACCATGTTATGCTCAGCCTGGATTACAATCATGAAGTTGGAAGTAGCAGAGACTCTTAGTGAAAGCAACAATAGCAGTTCAGGCCTCCCAAGCTCCGAAGGGAGCGTCAACCAACCAGTAGTAGACACCCCTTCAGCGCCTCTTCTGGCTTTAACAGAAAACCACTACAATCACAGCACATATACCAATGCTACGATTATATATATTGACGGAAGAATGAAGATGTATAGCATAAGAGAAAGGATATACTACTTTATCTCATTTTCATGCAATTAGTGATATACATCAGATAAACTATGGCTTACTTTATAGTTTATGTACAACTTTTCATATTTTCTTCATTTTCAAGTGTTAATGTTTTTGTACAGATAGATTTACAAAGTCATCTTTTTCATCCAATTACTTGTTTTTTCACAAAAGAACTTTTCTATAGTGACTGAATATAGAGTTATTATTTTAGTGTAATTCTTAATGGTACACTCCAATACTTTCAAAGGAGGGAGAAGCATTGCAAAATACATCATATTGGCTCATGATTCATGAATCAGTAGAGAATGTCAGGAAATTCAAGGTAGACCGTGCATAGGAACTCAATGGCAACCTTGAAACTAGACATGAGCAGAGCATATGACAAGCTGGAATGGGACTTCATTAATACGATCCTAGCATTTCGATTCTCAAAGAAGTGGAGGAACCTAAGCAATGTGCAAACTCAGTTCTTTTCCTTTCTTTTTCAATCTTGATCACTGAAAACTATCTCATTTCTTCAAAATCCGGTCAGGCCATAAGACCAGGGGACCATGTATCCTACTTGCTTATCTTCTGTTCTGAATACCTATCAACAACCATGGAAGATTTGGACAACACATCAAATGGGTATCAAGTTGAGTCTTCTATCTCAATTACCCACCTTCTATTTACACATGACTAATATACGAGTTAATTCTCATATTCCCAGCTTAACCAAAAATAAGATTTTTTTTGAATTTCACGGGAAAAAAAAACTTTCCATATATTATTGTTATTTGAATGATATCTAAGTTACTTACTTTTTGCTGTTTGAGTGATTTCAGATAATTGAGTCAAAGGAAATTATTTTACTATGATATAGAGAGAAGAGGCATTCTCTCCAGAAAAATTATCTATGAACCTCTTAGTCTATATGGGAATCTCCTGACATGTGAGTACGCAAGTGAACTTGTAATGCCCCTTTAAAGAAAACATTAATAATTACATGATATGAAATATTTTCTCCACATTTTTCACATAGCAAACATCAAAAAGTTAACTATTCACATTTCACACAATTTACTTTACAAAAAAATATTCCACTTCAAACAAACAAGCCTGCCTAACAATGACAAGTAATACAGTGTGTTTCCACAACAACGTTTCAGTCTAAAAGCAGCTCTAGGATTTGAAATCTCCCAGTGTACAAAGGTAAGCCTTGAGTGTGGGAAAAAAAAAACGTAAACAATTGTTTTGCCAATCGCATACAATCCAACATCATTGCCAACTGAACTCTTGGGAAACGTACACAATCTTTGGCGAATTCTTACATGGATTAAGCATAAAACAATGAATAAATCAGTACATTAGGGCGAGAATAAATCAAAAAGCTACTCATATGGGTTTTCAAATCAAATTTCAGAAATCCCTAACAGTCAAAGATTGAAACATTAGGAATTATGGCACTAAATGAAAGTAATTAGTACATTCAGAATTTTTAATCTTACGAACCCATTTCTGTTTGCAATCTCACATCAATGAAAGTAAATAGTACATTCAGACTTTTTAATCTTACGAACCCATTTCTGTTTGCAATCTCACATCAATGAAAGTAATTAGTAGATAAAGGCCTTTTAATTTTTTAAACACATATCTGTTGCAATCCCAAATTAATGAAAGCAAATTAGGGCAAGAGGAAAAACATACCTGAAGAGAAATCACTAAGAATAATCCATGAACGGAAAAAGATAGAACAACCGAACCAGAATTCGGGACGGAGGGAACGAGGGAAGAACTTGATCAGTGAGAATGAGGAGGAAATTAAATGGAGAGAGCTGAACGTGAACCTGAAGTTGGGGTTTTGGGTATATTACAAGGGGTGTCTTAAGGGGTTTATTAAGCAAGAGGGCTCAAAATGAAATTGTTTAATTACGATTTAATTAACTCAAAATTCAAAATGGATTCTTTTTCTTTTTTTTTTTGAAATAAACGAGCAATTTTATAAAGATTGCTAACATCTATAACATCTTTAAGAATCAAAGGCACATAATTACTCCAACTAACACAATTAGCCATAGAAACGGAGGCTCTCGCAAGCTTGTGCGTCGCCCAATTTGCTGATCGTCTAGCAAAAATAATAAAGAAATTTGACATATCTACCAAATAGTACAAACAATTTCTTATTATATCTTCAACAGGGGATTCGTCAACCACACCCCTCTCTAATGCCCGAACTACAACTTGGGCGTCGAGCTTGACTTCGAAAAAACCCACCTCTTTGATCTAACTCAAAACCCACAGCTTCAGAAGCCCAATCGCCTCAACTACATTGGCCTAAACTCTCCCACTTGATGCTTACAAAAAGCAGCCACTATCACACCTTCAGAGTCTCTAATCACAGCTCCAACTTTGATCCTCCTTTCGGCCGAATAAATATACTTAATTTGTTCAACTATGTTCAACTAATCATTGAATTAACCACAATTCATCCAAATCTAAAATGGATTCCAATATTATTCAACTAATCGTTGAATTAGCCACAATTCATCCAAGTCTAGATTCAATCGAATTTGAATTTCGAATTAACGAATCAAATTAATTTGTTGAATAAATATACTTGATTTGTTTAATCGCACTCCATTAAACCATTTTAAGGTCCTTATTTTTTATAGAAAGTTCAGGGATTAAATTTTAAAATTTGCAAACTGTTGTTTTCTTGATTTTGATTTTTAAGAAAATGTTAAATTGTTTTCTGAAATTGTTCTTATAAATTGTTTTTGAAGAGTTCGGATCTTTTGTTTTAAATGGAGCTCCCCTCTCCCTCTCATTTTTTTAAAACTTTTCAAAAGTGTTATTCAAAACTGTTTTTTCGAAAAGCTTCATTGAATATGCATTACCATGCACGTAGTGTGCATATAGATCTTTC
>JAOWAN010000049.1:560445-587327 GCA_028566635.1 Lobelia cardinalis
ACACTATAATAGCTATACAAATGAACACTGTTGATATATAAAATGAACATATCGTTAAATTAAATAAATATTAAAATCAGTAATGAATATATGACTAATCAAATGAACAATAGTGATATATAAAATGAACATAGCGTTGGTATCGTTTCCGCAAATTAAGGGAACGGTTCCATAAATTAAGGAAGTGGTTTCTTTACTCTTACTCTTTACTTGCTTAATTGGAGAGTAAGATACAATTGCCAAAAATGTGCTCCTTGCACAAAGCGCACATGCGCTTAAAATAATTTGCCGATGCATCCACCCACTAAGCTAATCAACTGCGTCGTAGGGAGGGTCACAAACAAGCCAATTTGTTTGTAGATTCGACCCCAATCATTTGGACCATGTCGATTCAATTCGATTCCCCTAATATTTACATGTGCTAACTAACACTTTATTTTCTGGCTCAATATTTTGTGAGTTCGATTTAATTCGACCTACAAAACTCGTTAACATGTTCGCTAAGAACTCAATATAACTTTACGAAATTAATTAATATAGTTGTGTACATATTTACATTTATTTTTTTATATGAAATTACATTATTGTAGTTTGTAAATTAATTTTTTTCTTGCATATTTTAAAGGAATAAATTTTTATCAAATTTTGTATTTTGTATAATTTATAAGTGAAATGTTATTGTTGATAATTTTTTAAACATTCTTATAAAGTTCTTTATTTAAGAATAATTAGAGAGAATTTGAGCACAAGTTTGGTGAAGAGCATAAAGTATGGACCTTGGGCTATATCCTCTTTTGGATAAGACTCATCAAAATCCGTTAAAAGTTCGTCAAAACTCGTTAAAAAGTCCGTCAAGATCCGTTAAGATTCGTAAAATTCATGGATTGTAAAATCTCACAAACGCTCACGAGCATCTTGCGAATCCGTCACAAGTAAAATCAAGCTCATTCATTTTAAATTCAACTCAAATTCACAAAAACTCGACTCGTAAAAGAAATTGACGATTAACTCAAATGCATAAAAATTTGCTCGCCGCATTTACAAGCGTAACTGCGCGCATATATGCACTTTGATAATGGAGATCAATCAACTTTTTGTTGATAGGCATTTGTTATTGTTGCACATGGAAAACCAACAAATTAAGGTTATGGCTCCTACAATTGGGATTCTGATCAGCTTAATATAATAAATTGTGTTAATGAATCAAGCTACCTAGCCAATCTGTATATGGAGCACCTATGCGCTCCTAGCAAGGAGCGCCTATTCATTTTATCACGTTGTTTGTTCATTTTTTTAAATTAAATGTTTATTTTTATTGTTATTACTGAAAATCAACAATAATAATAAGAATATTAAAATGAACATTTAGTTATAAAAAATGCACAAACAACATAATAAAATGAATAAGAGCACTTAGGCGCTCCTTGCTAGGAGCGCATAGGCGCTCCATATAATTTCTACTACCTAGCGGGCTAAAGGTAATTAATTGCATATATACGGTCAGAAAGCAGCTCAAATGCGAACCATGCCAAACATTGGTACGTCAACTTTTCAATGAACATAATACCAAATAAATATGCATCATATTTCGGTAATGATATACAAAGCCAAGGAACAATCCATAGGAAGAAAATGAGGAGGTGTTATTAATCGGAATACTTTTAAAAATTATAAGTAGTGAGATCCTTTGAAAATTATATGGAGCACCTAGGTGCTCCTAGCAAGGAGCACCCGAAACACAATATTAATTTTAATACGTTGTTTGTTCATTTTTTATAACTAAATATTCAGTGGGCTGACTTATGCAAGGCTTGGGCCTAGAGCCGACTTATGCAAGGCTTGGGCCTAGAGCCCCCAATTCATTTTGTATTTTAATATATGTCCACTTTCTTTTTTTTTTTCTTTTTTTCTTTTTTTTATGAAAGAGTTTTATATCGTTTTTGAGATATTTAAAAAAGAACGAAGGAAATATTTGATAATGATATTTACATATCTTTATTTTGTGACTAGTTATAATTTTATTGAATCAATAGCGGTAATTGGAACTGTTTAGTTCGATTGTTTTATTTTTCCCTTTCCCCATTTAATATGTTATAATTGAATGTTTGGAACATGAAAAAAAAATAAAAAATAAAAAACTGACCTATGGTCTATCGGTCCATAGTATTATGAACTTCATTAAAGAGCATGAGTTGACTCATTTGTACTCTAATAATGATATACGGTATTATGAATCTCTTGCATGAGTCCAATCTAGTTTTCGTGAGAGGTATTACATATTTAAATACATACACCTTTAAAACAAAAAAAAAAGGAAAATCAACAAAACAGAAGAATCATTGAAATTTTGTATATTGCTATTAAAACTGACAATTTGAATTAAATGGATTAAAATGAGATAAATTACAATATATAACATGTTATAATGAATTCAACATATTATTACTCGTTTAATTAATCAATCAATTCAATTTCGCGATTAATAAGTTAAGTTAAACTCAAATTAACATGTCGAATTCTCTTTTGCACTAAAAAATATTTTTACACATACTAATACACAAATTTATAATTAAATAAATTTAATTGAGTTGATCTATTTACCATATTAGAATGAATTAATGAATAATGGCTAGGTCACTCTTTCGATTTTTATGAATTTTTTGATATTGATTTATCGACTTACTCAATCATACATCGAATATTCATCGTTGATTTTTATTAATATTTCATCCTACTTTTCGTCTACATACCCCTACTCATTCTTTTAATATTTACATCACATCAAATCACATCACATCAAATTCTATACACCTTATTATTAATTTATCTTCTTTATATTTACATCACATCACATCACATCAAATCCTATACACCAATTACTAATAAATTAATAGTTATCAGTTGTCTTGTCAAGGGTATTTTTGTCTTTTTGTTAATATCATATATCTTCTTATATCACAATTTCAAATATCATCTACAGTAAAAAAAACATCAGATATCGCTATAAATCGCATACCTGACCTAGCCATAATATTTTTCCGTACCTAATTGCAATTAACATACAATACTTTTGTATATGCTGCAAGAAACCTTGTTTGATTTTTGCAGCACTTAGCATTGCTGCTATTTCTGTAAAACCGGCTTTCTGTTGTCTAAACACTAAAGATTAAATTCATAAATCTGAATGTAACTGGTAACATTCAACTTCTTACATACACTTGGAAGTCAATCCTCCACCCCTAAAAGTTCAACAAACTGTTCTGCACCATCTTTTTCCAGAAATGAAGAACATGGTTATTGATGAATATGTGAACTTGCCTCTGGTAATATGGAATGCTACAGTGTACTGAAATCTGTAAAGTGAAAACTAAAATGGTTAAACAAGTTTGTTTCGAACACCACCTTTATGTGGTGAGACCCAGATGCACGATATATAGCATGTTGCGGTTGCTCCAAAAATTGCATGGCTCACTCTCTAGGTCATAAATTGGTATAATTACAACCCTGAGATCGCACGAGTTAAATCAGAAAGATTGATATACGATAAGTGACTGACGATTAGCTGCTGAGTATAGTTAATGTCTGCCTGAACTACCAAAAGCCACCTTCAAAGTACAGTGTTCTCTTTTTTCGGTCTGTTCTCTTCTTTTTGGGCCGGAGTGCATGGATATAAAACTCATATTACTTGCTGAAGCAAACTGTCTTTCTGCAATATTTTTTATCAACCTTCACATATTTGTACGAAACGGAGATCCTCAGTAAGTCTTCTTTCTCACAACCAGCTTCTTCACTTCTTTTTTGGCAGTTGCAGTCGGTCCAGGCACCGTTATTCCTATAGTGGCTTCGTATATGTCCTTTAATCTACAAATGAATATTGCATTGAAATACATTGCCATGACAGCATCTTAATAGCTTGATTTATACTGATTGAAATGAATAAATGCATTGAATAAAAGGAAAATACATAAATAAATAAATCCACTAACGTTGGCATACTGAGGAAAAGAGCAATCACTGCTATTCCAACAATGAGC
The DNA here is from genome assembly GCA_028566635.1 of Lobelia cardinalis. NCBI lineage: Eukaryota > Viridiplantae > Streptophyta > Magnoliopsida > Asterales > Campanulaceae > Lobelia > Lobelia cardinalis. The sequence goes on from JAOWAN010000049.1 coordinate 564,480, forward strand.
TGATATACAGGCACAGGAGTCAATTCCTACAGACAATGGGAGAAAAACTTTATTTTCACCGTTAGAAACTGAGATTAACCTCTATCTTCCTGGAAGCAGAGAGAGAGAACCACAACCAACAAATTGAATGCTACTACGATGATCAAAATAGAAAGAGAACTGGGGGAAAGAGGGTGGGGAAGACAGTGTCAGTATTCCTCATATCTGTTTGTCCCAATTGAAGAGGGACACTTGCCTTTTTGAGATGTCCCGTTTGAAGAGAACATTTTCCCTTTGTGTCATCCCACTTAACCACGATACCCGTAATTTTTGCAAAGGATAAATATGGGCCATATACTTGAGAGACTTCTATGGAAAGTAGCCCTTTTCAACCATTAATTACTCTTCGAGCATATTCAAAATGTCTCTCTTAAGATGGGGGGGAGGAGTATATGGCAAAATACTTTTAAAGCGAACATTATTAACCGAAGTGATGAATACCTGCTTGTGGTTCTCGTCTTCGACTCTGTAGCTTAGGGGCCCCACATGAACTTGGGCATGTTTCTCCAAGTCGACCTCAATAACCTCTGATTCAAATCTTAGGACACTTGATGGTAAAGCAGACCGAAGCTGAACAAGATGCTTACCCCTAGGCAAGTCCTTCACCTGGAAGAAATTTGAAAGTGGCAATGGAAGGAGAGATTCAATCTTAGATGGATCACTGGCTAATCTGATTTCCACCCTGAGATGTTCATGGAGCTCTTTATTTCTTTTTCCAACAACATGACCAGTTAAGATTGTGATTTCTGGTTGTTCAAAAACCAAAAAGTCCAATCCTCTGATATCCTCTGTACCAACCTAAGAAGTCAAATCAAGCATGAATCAGAGAATACATACAAATAGATTGGTGTATCGCAGAGAAACAGCCAATACTACAAATGCGCTTCTTATAAAGTACCAACATAATAGTTCTTCTGAGAAGGTGAACTCTTTTCTACAGTAATACATATATCGTGGAACAAAACATTAGTTACGCTGTTGTAGCATTGAACCCACATATAGAATAGCCTTGCAAGCAAATACCAAAAGTCTTGGTCTACTCCTCTCAATGCCAATTGGTGTCACCCAAACTAGTAGAAAACCTAGGATGGTCTAAGACCACCACGTGACATGTCACCCAAGTACCAATGTGGAATTTTTCAGGGCCCACTTTTTTGAAAATAAATAATGACACATTGTCATTTCCAGGTGATTCCCATTGTTGGAGGAACACCACGTGGTGGTCTAGGACCACACTTTTTTTTCTCAGACCAACATTATTTATTTTTCGCAAAATCATTTCTCTTTTTTTTTCTATATATATTTTAACATATGCTAATTTCATAAAGAAACTCATTCAAAGTAGTACATGTACCATAATATCAATATCAGGAGAAGAATTACAAACCAAGATAGAGAACTTGGCGGCACACCCTTATGATGGTAACTATACAACAAAGGACGCCCACAACAGAATAACTCACCTCAACAGCAATGGAATCAGGAGATGCACGTTCAATTAGAGAGCTTTCGAAATCACCCTTATTTGCTACTTTAATGTTGTAAGTTGTATCAGGCTGCAGCCCCCTAAGGCGATAATTTCCTAATGAATCTGTTTTTGTCTCCTCGTAAAAGCCTTTATTTGAGCGGGCTTCAACGGAGACACCTTCTTTCGGCTGACCAGACAAGAGACTAACGGCACCCATGGCACTGTAAACGAGGTTAAATGATTAGAGTAATTTGGAAAGTATCAGACAACAGAAGCGGAATCAAAGATGACAGTTACAATTAATAAATAAAAATAACACTGCAAGTCTGTTTTTCTTTTTTCTTGTTCTTGGCATATTAGCAGTTCCTTTATCTACAGAAACTGCATAAAACAACTCTATAGATTAGGAAAAAAACGATTTCTGTATAAACCTAAACCAAAATGAAAATAAAATAAATCATTAGTTTAAAGAAAGTAGGGCTACAGATGGAACTGTAAATCATATGCCTGGCCCAAGTAATCAGGATTAAGAAGCAAGCCGAATTCAAATTGACCAGTGAGAGCACAGTAAAACATCCAAAAACTTTTTGTTTGCCTCCCCAAAACCCTATCCGACAAACCCCAGATGAACGAACAAAACCTCATTGGACAACTCTACCAAATGTGTCTAATGAAATTGAAAATCGCCTCTGTAAGGTTTTCCCCTCTGTAGTTTAATTAAAAACAAAATTACTGCTGTACAATTTTCCAGAATTCACAGTAAGAGAGAGAAAGCTGAAAGTGCAGAATTTTACAAGCCTTAGTATGAAATCAAGGGAGTGGTGAGAAAAGGATTCATATAGCCAATCAAATAACTAATATGCAGTCTGGTTTGAGTTGCCCAGTAGCACGACCTAGTTGCAAATGAATTGCAAAATTTTTGGTGAAATAAGAAATACCTGTAAGCAACACGTGTGGCATGGAAGATTACTTCCCTAGACTCCCCTGACCCAAGTTCAATTGCCAGTGCTGGAGGTGAGAAAGCATATTCCTATAGAAACCAAAGTAATCCAGTCGTAATGAATATTTGAATGGAGTTTGGTACCACAGGACTAATTTGGCTAGAAAGAAGTTTGTATATTCAAGTATCCATATATATGATAAATCGCAGTTGATGAGGAATCGGAACTCTGTGAATGGGCTGATCTATCATTATTTTATATTCTATTCGTAGTATTTATGTTAATTATTTCCTTACATGTAATTCGGGTATATTTGTTGCTTTTAATTTTGGTGGATTGCTTTTCCGCCAATTTTGTATCTTCTTCTCTTCTCAATGACATTTCTTCTATCAAAAAAGAAATTAAAAATTCTTTACATGTAATTGCTATTTATACCCAATTAAAAGTAAGTGCATCAACTAAGTACCTTCAATAGAGGACGGAGATAAAAACTCCCAGGAAATAAACTATCAAATAGAAATATTCCACCTGCAGCAGCTACTGAGTTGTTTCTGTAGCCATCTTCCCCACTCAGTGATAATAAAACAGAAGGAAAAGGTTCGTTGGCATGGTCTTTAGATTGTATACGGACAGAAATTTGACTGAGCTTCTGACAAGAAAAGGAATAAGATCCAACTGCCTTCACATGATAGCCAGGCTATAAGAGAAATGGAGAACAAAATTAGAAACTTCCAACCAGCAACAAAAAATACTATTAACAATAATATGAGGAAGTCTATGCTGAATCTTTCCAGTTTTTCGCTATGTGAACACTTTCTTACAAGTGGTAACCAACATAACATGCATTAAAATGAGCAATGATTATAAGTGCTGGCACTGCATCAATTCCTTGAGATTTGCCAGAATCTGACACACTAAAAGGCTAAAACTGCAACATAGATCATTATGTTACTGCAGTTCCACACCAGAGGCCAGAGCTGGAAAACAAACTACATAAAATCTACATAAGACAATCTTAGCCGAACCCCAGAAATTCATGGGCATTATAATCATATTACGCTTAACAACCTCAAGCTGATTTCACTATATCCAAAAATGGAGGGTTGCTTTGTCCATAAGACCTATTTTTCTTTACATTTCAAAGTGCTCACCATGTAGTTTTCTTTATCACAAATAGAGACAGCATATCATTTATCTTTCCTTCCCAGTTCTTACTTTAAAATCTATTTCAGATAGCCGAACATAAAGTGCAAAAAGATGCAAGAAGCGGTGAAAACGAGAAAGGAACTCATTTAATCAGTGAACTTGGGCTGAAATTCGAAGCATGAATTTAGATGAATTCCAAGGTATGATTAAGCATAGCAGGTTGTTGCTGGTTTCAGATTTAATTGGTGCAGCATGTTGGAGATATTCTGAACTGAAAATGTTGAGTTAAGAAGCTATGAAAATGGGCCAAGATTTGTAAAGCAAAACTTCTGAAGTGAGACTGTGAATCGATTATTCAGTATTCATCAAAAGGACGGTGTATGCCTGAGAAAAGCTCTGCCCCCAAAATGAGTGGGGTACTGGGGTTGTCAGTTAAACATTGATTTGGGATGTTAATATTCAGATGATAACTTTGGCTAAGTTAGCTCAAGACTTGAAGTACTCATGGAGTACATCAAGGTTTTAAATTGCACATAAACTATGCTCGAGTCAATTCAACAGAAAACCCATCTCGAACTGCACAGATGTACCTACTTTTGAGTCACACAGAAAGCCTTCTCTGATAAATGGCACATGAACACAATATAAACGTAAACATAATGGGAGCTTGCACAATGATACATGATCATAGGAGTGATATACTTCAATAATAGAAAGTTCAAACCTTTGAAGCCTCAATATGGTAAGATATATCATCATATAAAGGTCCCCCAAGAAATAAACCATCTGGCCCTGTAGTAGTTTCAAATGCTAATTCACTTTTTTTAATTGGAGCATTATGGCTGTCTCCCGCTGCTATGATTTTAATGTTAACATCAGAAAGTGGGGGAGTGACTGATCCTTCAATGTACAACCCCAGTCGACCAGAAAACAGAGGAACTGAAGCTTGACAACCATTTTGTGCTACTGAGACCTAACAGAACAAGGTAAAAGTTAAGAAAAACGAAGAATAAAAAATACTGTAAGATTGACATATTGGAACTGAAACTAACAGAGCTCCTTACATGATGTTGTCTAGGATAAAATAAAATTTTCTTTTCGTCATCACCCCTGCAACGAGTCACAGCTAGATTAAGCAGTAAAAATTTGCATTCACAGCAACATAAGTCAGATATCGAAACAATCAAAAGGTGAACAACTGCTACTCACAATATCTGGAACGAAAATAAAGAGAAAAAGGTGGGACATTAAAAAAAATTATGAATGTGAGCTTCTGTAAAACACGTGAACTCCTATCATGTTAACTGTCTTTGTAGTAACACAAATTTTTTAGAGTATCAAATCTGAGGGAGGGCCAAAAATACTGAATGTAGAACATGGCAAAGACATAACAAAGTGGGTGAGTGATAGAAATCACTCCTTTTTCCTCAACATCCAATCCCAATATATGCAGCAACGCATGTGATTGTTAAAACTGAGGCCCCATACGATGGGATATGACGGGTGTCTAGCCCATCAAGTGCCTTTTATAGATTAGAATGGGAAATGTGCACAAAACATTGGGATGCCTACAACCACTCAAAGTGATTATGCTAAACCAAAATGTTCAATACTATAGTGTATACAAATATAAATGTTAGATACAATACAGTGCATAAGCAGATTAGACTCAGAAATCTGCATTTTCAAGACCCAGACATTTATACATTTACACCTTCGCAACAGAAGTGTAACAATGACAAGAACTAAAGAGATACCAAAGAAGATAACTAGAAAAAAATGTACCGCAGATCTCGAGGAATAAATGAAAGTTCTTCTCCAGGATTAGCCCATAATGAATACTCATAAAGTGCTTCACTTGACTGAACTTTTCCATCAAGCACGAGTCCAGCAGTAGTGCCATCAACAACAACTCCCTCCTTGTTTAAAATGTTAACTTGTAGACTTCCAGGTAACTGGTCTACACCATGAAGTGAGCCTGACTCGACATGGATATTTCCTCGGAGGAGATATTTCTCTCCTTTCAGAAGAATGGGCTTCAAAAAATAGTAAAAGTAAGAGAAATTTGTGTGTAGGAGGGGAGGGGAGCGAAATAAGGGTAGAATGGCCATATATACTAGTAAACATTATACCAATGGGTTAGAAGTATCAACTTTCACAAATGCACTCCCGAAAAAGACACAGGAGTTCACAAAGTGAAGTTCATGCACCCCAGGAGATTCTACACAGATGTGCTGAGGACCTTTCTGCAGTCAAATAAGATAATTCGGAAATGAACTATTAGGTTCGGTTGACATGAAACTGCAGCTTAAAGTAGAGACACTTTTTTAGTTAAATGTGATTCAGATACCTTAATTTTCAAATTCACACGAGAACTGCCTGATATATCTAGATATGCATCTACATCATGGGTGGAAACTACATTAACCCAGTAACCCTTCTGAACAAAATTGATCCCTTGTAGATCCTCAGTCCCGACATCCACGTCAATTACACTCTGCTCCCAGCACCACTTATCTTCTCCGGAAGTTTCTCCTTCAGAATGGCGCTTGACCTAATAATGAGACGAAGCATTAGCATATGGAGTTGATGCGAATCAAGTGTGTGTGTGTGTGTATGAGAGAGAGAGAGAGAGACAGAGACAGACAGAGACAGAGACAGAGCATAAATATGGAGAACATGTCTCAACTTAGCAGTACGCAAAACAAACTTAATTTCTCAGAAACTAGTTTACCATGAACTGATAACCACACAAAAAACACAAGGGATCATTTGGATAGATGATTTTTCGATTTGGTTATGTGAATTTTGTAATGATTAGTGAAAAGTAAGATAGAAATAGAGATAAAAATTGTGGGGCTGAAAAAGAAAATCAAAACCAATCCAAAAAGTATGCTATGCAAACAGACCCAAGATGTTGTCCACGGCAATCTTATCAAAAGGATTCTACGCATTGCGATAGAGCTATCTGTATATAGATATTTCTAATCCATATAATGGAGTATTCTAATGTTAACTTAGAGTTGTCTCCTTCATAACTGTTCAGTACATGGAAACTCCACTGTTGAGCTGAGAAGCATTCAGTCCATAATATGTTAAGAAAAAATTATCAAGGTCATAACTCTGAATCTAAGACAGCAGATTCCAATGTTCACCAAACACAGATACTTCGGTAGATCCTGAAGAGGAAACCTATGTAAATGTGCACAGCTACCAAAGTTATAGAGGTGGAGATTGAACGAAACATCAAATCATACGTAACCATATTCCAGTGCAACCTATCCAGACACAAGTTTAGTTTCATCTCATGAGAATGCTCTTTATACATCATTAAAGAAAGCATTCAGAACTAACACCGTACCTCAAGCCTGTATTTTCCAGGTAGCACATTTGGAAACAAAAATTGGCTGCTCTCATCTGTCAACGCAACTGACTTCCTATCTTTAGTGCTTTTACCATTCAACCTTGCCAGCGAGATGAAAACAGACAATCCACAATTTTGCTTGCATACTACAGAGCCAAGGACGCTTACTTGTGCCTAAATTTGGAAGAACGGCATTATATGGGATATCAGAGGCAAAGACACTATGAAAATGCATTAGCATATTACAAATTCTATGTCAGAGAGTTTATTCCAAAAGTAGTAGCCCAACATAAACTACTGAGCATAACAAGAATTTAAAACTACCGAACACTGGTTCTTTTTGCAATCTTCCTCGCTAAGTTATGCCAAGAAGAATGGAAACAGAATTAGGAGAGAACTTCAATAGTTCAACAACACTGTTCACAGTATAAGGAGAGAAACTTCAATAGTTCAACAACACTGTTAAACACAAAACAACGATACAAACACACAGGACGTCTGACGTCTGAACATCTCTGCTCAAGAAAATAAATCACCTGATGAAATTTGGTGGATAGCAATGGACTATTGACAGTGACATCAACATATGGTGGCAAAAACAGAAGCTCTGGAGCACTCTCAGGTGTGGCTGCAAAAGCAGACAAACGGTACTCACCCGGTGGAACCTGCATGAGATCAAGACCATTTAGAAATGATGCAAATGACATAGTAAAGGATATACCATAAATTAATACTGGGTGAACACATAGAGATGGAATTTCAGAAGCCAAAACACACACACACACACACACACACACACATATATATATATATATATATATATATATATATATATTGGAGCTTAGTAATGACAAGGATAGCATTGTGGCATTGGGATTCAAGGCTGCATAATTTGTTTTCTAGTACTTCCAAATAAGCATCTTATCAAGCTTTTATACCAGACCGCATCCAACGAGACATTAATGGGAAATTGTGGCATCAAATTCAGAGCATAAATCAGGGTAAGAATCGGTGCAAGAAAAATACTCCCAAGTGCTCACTATTCTATTTTGGGATGTTCCAAAATAAGAGTCCACTTTGAGAATTTTCCCTTTATGGAGGAAAAACAAACATTAGAGCCACACATTTTGGACCCACTACCAATCTCTTCCTACCCACAGGTCCCACACAATTTAAAGGTACTTAAACTGGAACAAATGGAGTAATTGATCAAAGTATAATTACCCGTGCTGACAGATTACTCATTCATTTCTCAAAAGAAAGTGCAAATGCAATAACATGAGTAGAGATGGGAATGGTGAGCGAGCAAAAACAGTCTAAACCTAAAACTGGCCAGTTAACCAAACTGAAGGTTTATGGGCCAAATTTTGTCTCAACTCATTTCGCTTTCGAAATTAGTTCAACAACTGACACCAACAGTAGATTTGTATGTCTTCTACTATATCGTTTTACTTACCCCTAATATACAAAAAAGGGTCTAGGTATAAGATGGCAGTCTGTGTCACCCTAACTCTCTTCTTGTCAGCAGCCCTTACCTAAAGAGAGCTCAAACCACCTCCATCAAAGACTATCTTTCTGACTGAAGCATCTTCAAGTCTTGAGTTTAAATAAAAATAAAATAGAATAAAAATCATACTTCCCACAAGCACTGTCAATGCAACGTCAGATGATTTCTGAACGCAGCAGTTCAAATGCCCTCCACCTCACCTCCCTCCCTGGTGCACAATCAGCAACTCTCATGCGAATTCATTAACACTCATCGTATCCCCAATCTAAGGCTGCAAATGAAGTGATACGCTAGCGAACTTGTTGGAATACTGCTAGCTGAAAAAGCTCGTTCCAGTTCGGCTCGCTTCTTAGCAAACCAACTCAAGCTCGATTGAAAAAGCTCATCAAATAAATGACCCGCACTGAAGCTTGTCTTAGCTTGACTCGAATATTTGTGAACCGTTTGAGCTCGTTTACGCGATAAAACATTAAATTTATACAAAATATAATCATTTATTTTCAATTTTATAATATATTTACTTCTTCAATTTAGATATTTACTTCTTATTTCGTATAAATATATAATTTTTTGGTTTTAAGAAACTAAGCTAAATATTTTTGGATTTATGTTTAAAAATACTAGTAATTGATTTTCTGAATTTTATTAGATTTATGAAAATTTGAAATTTAACAAACTAGTTCGTGAGCTTGTGAAAAGCTTGGTTCATTTAAAGCTCGGATCCTCAGTTAACGAACCAAACTTAGCTTTTTCCTAAAGCTCGTTTAATAAATGACCCTGCCTCAAGTTTGCCAAAACTTGGCCCTGCTCGTTTGCGTCTGCTTGGCCCAAAATGAAGTAGACCAATAGGGAACTCCAAATTTATTTTCATTGATCCTTTCGACCCAATCAAATAGAAAGCCCCAAGGGAACCATATTCTAGGAGCCCAAACTATGAAATTGGAGAACACCTTCTGCGGGTTGACTTCCAACTTTTCCTCCATTGAAGATTATTCTTTTTTTCTTGACTTGAGCAAAAACATATCATTCTTCCCTGGAGATTAGTCCGCCCCCTCCCCACCCCTCAATAGAAAAAACAAGACCAAACCGGCATATAACCCCACAACCCCAACCCCAACCCCAAACAGAGGAAAACCCCGAGGGTGGCAACCCTTCCAGGCTGGAAGCGATCCCAATCCATCATCTCTAATGAATGAGAAGAAACAAAAGACTGCTTAAGTTTCTTATAGCATACCTCAAAGCAGAAATTACCACCATCATCAGTTGGTTTCACTTGCGGCTTAACATTCTCCGGTCCATGAGTCAAAGCAACCTGATTGTCATATACAATCTAATGAGTGCTAGAAAACAACCAAGAATAAACAAAATTTGAGATAATGTGTTGCATAAAAAAGTAAGGCCAACAAAAATAACCATAGTATAAGGATCACATATATAGAAAAATAATGAGACAAACAACCTAAAGAACCAGTCGAAATGACAGCACTGCCACCCCAAACAACCTAGCAAAACTTCCTTACAACAACTCTACCTTCAGCATCACCTCGCGCCTCTTCCATCCGTCGAACCAATATAGGCACACAAATATGTATCAAAAAGTATTACTCCCTCCTTTCCAATTTAATTGTCCACTAGTCCTTATTGGGGTGTTTCAAAAAAAGTGTCCACTTTCCTTTTGGGATACAAAAAGGATTGATTGTCCACTGATTTACTTCAGACCCACCAACAATTTAATTGTGTCCACAAGCTTTGATTTGCATTGAACTGTGTGCAAATAGTAACAGGACTCGTGTTTTGGAATGGAAGGAGTATAACCTATTACCCCCTCCATTTCTGTGAAACATACAATATTTTACCAAGGCTTCCAAATTTCATCAAACAATATTGCAAATCCTGCCTTGAGCTTTTAAGCCACTATTCATAATATGCGCAAATTTGGATATATATATATATATATATATATATAATATAAATGGAAATATAAGCATCACCTTTGCCTTATAGCCAGAACCAAGGGTCTGCACCACGCCACACACATCGTAGGAGACTGCTTTGATATCGACAACAGATGCCATGTTTGGTAACACCTGGAAAGATCAGTTAGAAAAAGATAGGTGGAGGGGAGAGAGTATAAAGTACAACCGCAAATTTCGCAATCAGCAGATCCGTTAGATTGTCCAAATATATAAATTTAGCAATTTATATTGTTCCCATTACCATAAAGTCGATCAGTTTTTCAAACTTGTAATGTGCTTTCTTCGCTTCTATCAAATACTGCTTGGACGTAACCTATATAAAAAAACAAAAACTCAAAAAGAGTAAGAGCAATGAATCAACATGATTATGAACCCAAATCCATATGTAGCAATCCATCAATTAAAATCTATTGGGAATTAGAAATCACAACAGTAACTCGTAGAGTTTGATAAAACATATAAAGACTTGGAGAAACTACAAATGGCTTCCAGTTGGTTCTACAGTACTTGTTTTAATCATAACTAGCCAGATTTAATCTATGTCATGAACCAGACACTTATTGTTCTGTATAAGCAAAGAGGAATTTCATTGCTAGTAGCCTAGCATAACCTAGCATAAAATGACAGATTTAGACTTTGGTCATCATTAGTGGAAACAATTTCCTGGAAAAAGATGGTTAATTTTGTATACAGTTGGCATGGCCGTGCAGGCGACTTTTCAGTAATTGGCACAAGGTATATCATGCATTCACATGAAATGAGAATGTTGAGGCAAAATAAATGTAAGCCATGTTATGAAAAAACTGAAGAATCCCGCTAACCGAAAAATGCTGCTTACATCCCAAATTCCCAATAAAATCTGTGCCCTTTTGGCTGTGTACACAACGTAATAAGATGGATTTGAATGCATTGAAATATGGTATTCGCGTATCAAGTTCTATTTTAACCACTCTAGATTACGGTGATGATGGATGTGCGTGAGAGAGAGAGAGAGAGAGAGAGAGAGAGAGAATTTGATAAAATTTGAAAATGGGTAATATATGGAAATAGTCATCATTAACACGTGAGATTATACAGTGAAGATTACTTTAGGGACTCCAACTCTGGAAGGGTGTGCGTAGCAACTAGCAACAAGTTTGTGGTAGCCAGTAGGGAAAACAGAATTGTAGATTCAAGATAAAAGGGATCCTTGCAGCACAGAATTGCAGGTGCAAATGCAAATTACAATTCACAACAACTCTACCTGGTCAAGCTTGTAATATCCTTCTTTATCAGTGATAGACCTCTGTACTCCATCTACTAAAATTTTTACACCTTCCACTCCCATGCCCTTTGCATCAACAACACGACCCCCAACAGAAAAGCCAGTGACCTACAGAAAACTCATATACATTATAAAAGGAAGCAAATAAACAAAAATGATTGCACCTTAAACTATTACTAAAACTGCAATCACTAGAGCAGAAGAAATTAAGCAGATGAAAAAGAAAGTTGAACAAACCAACAGTATCAACCACCCAGTGAACAATTTTTTTTTTAATGTGGATTCATTAAGATCAACTCAAACTAGCATGGCACCAAGACAGAGGTGTGAATAGGCGCTATCTAGAGCTAAAGCTAAATGGATTTCACTTTCACAATCACAGCAATAAGCCGTAAGAAAAGAACTAACTCAAATACCAAAAAAACTTAGACCTTGAAAGCAAGTTTATATAGTGCCATAATACTAATAATGTATTGCTACTACATGAGATTCATGATTACACAAAAGGCAAGAGAAACTATTTTAAGAAAGACTAATACTTGGTTCAGACACGTAACAAACTAGAAGGCATTGGAAGAACCATTAGCACTATCTAAGTTTGTGTACAAAATAAGGTACGGCAAGTAAATTCTAGCAATATAAGTGCAAGTGGGATCACATTGAAGAATCCAAGAACAGGGACTCTATAACATATCATCAATGGCATCATTAAGAAAAATTTAGGATTTATGGACCAATTTCGGGAGATAGGCAGGAAAATTAAGAAGAAAATAAATCTATAGGAGTTCTGTGCAAGTAGGCATCTTATTTCAGGAAAAGATAAAAGCATTGTGAAGAATGAAGTACCTGAAACTTTCCGGATATTGTTGCATGATCATGCTGAACAGATACAGAGGCAAAGGGAGGTGAAACGTCAAAAACCGTATTTTCACCCTTGTAATAAGGAATAATTTCATAAACACCTGTAGGTGGTCACAAAATCAAACATTGGTCTAAAATCAGATAGAGTGGATGTGCAGAAGAAATATTAGGGACAGCATTGAAATCAATTTAGAAAAGAAGTATCACTTATTCCATCATTTCGTGTTTCAAAATAGTGACCCAGTACTTAGCGGATCCGCCTTTGAGGTATGAGGTGAAGCCATTACTAAAAAATAATAATAAAATTTATATATGAATAAAAAGGGACTGTTTTCAAATTTTTATGGGTGCATTATGTCGTTCTCCCATTTAACTTTTGAAAAAATATTTATACGAACATTCTCTCAGTTTACATCATATATTTGTTTGCTATATTTGATTGAAGAATTTTGTTAGCATAAAGAAGAGAAAAGATAATTTTACGAACAAGAGTTTTCCCAACATTGTTTGGTTTTATTAACGTGACAAGGTAAAATAGATTCCCAGTTCTCATATTCCTTCCCACCTTATTTTTGGCATGCTCCCCACAGAAAATGATGTACTATACTAAAGAAATAACGTTTTCATTCACAAAATCCATGAATCTAACACGTTTTTTCATTTTCTCAAATAACTGGAGCAAGGAATCATAGATCAACTAAATCTCAACATTAAATGAATACAAACAAATTTTAGTTGATTAAACAAGCTCATGCACACACTAACAGCAGAACGGAACTGAACTCCCATCTATTATGGTAGGTATTAGTAAGATTCAAAATTAAATCCAAATCATGAAGGTGCAGAGGCAAGTATATGAATGTGCAGTCAACTGACTGTTCAAACTGTAAGAGCTGAACATTAAGTACTAAAAATGCCACCCTGTATATATCCGGAACATACATAACATACACTATATCAAAGAAAGTTGTAGAACTGCTGGCTGGTAAAAAATAAATACCAACGTCTTGTTGAAAAGAAAATGGAAATAGTAGTACCGCATGGTATCGACTCAAATTTGAACATGCCATCAGCATCTGAAACCGAATGACAAAGAGCTTTTCCCCGCCCAGGGGCACTGTCGGAACCATGAGGGCAGTGCACTTCCCTGACATCTTCTGAATACAAATACATGTGAACCCCCAGTATAGGATTTCCCTGCAGGAAACAGCACAACCAACTGTGTACTTAAAGAGCATGTTTGCCTTTGAGAACTTTACAGGATCACTTCTCACCACCATTACAATGCTATAACCAGTATGTACAAAGTGTTCCATTATATCTTTTAATGAAAAATCCGTACAGAGAGATATCGGAACTAAAGTAAACCGGCCAATCAAGTGAGAATTACAGAGCTGAAAAGTACTCCATTCGTCCCAAATTGAGTGTCTATTTTTATCCATGATCATAAAGAAAATTTGACAAACGTTTTGGACGGATAGAGTACTTGTTTTGGTAAATAAATAACCAAAGATCTTTAGCTCGGCAATATCACCTTCTCCTCTGAACAGGAGGTCAAGTTATCTTGTTGAAGATATCTCCCTCCACTTGCTATTGGCTTAAAACCATCTCTATTATATTTGTAAGCTCTAATTAATTAAAAATTATTAAAGATTGGAGTAAGGCCTATATCTCCTCCAACCTTACTAAAAAGTTATGGTAAAATGAATATATCTATGATCTATTATATAAGAAATTTATAAGGTTATGTTGCAAAATGCAAATAGTATTCGACGCCAAATGCATTTAGTCTCATAAAGTCTCAACACTCGTAAGAGAAAATCTGCTAACTGGAAAAGTAGAATATAAAGCAGTTTATATAGGCATAAGATCTAAGACAATGCAATAATGTGGCAAGTATTAGAAATGAAGTAAACTCACCTGAGCAACAACTGATCCACGAATATCATATCCAGGAACGAAGAAAATGTCCTCAACTCTGCCATTCTCAAACCCCAATTCCACCTGAAGGTTCATATTTTTGGATGAGTGACATGTAGATGGAATTTGACCAAGAGGACAGCATAAATGGAAATGTAGGGAATAGAAGGTGTGGGAGAGGGAGGGGGGAATGTACAAGAAAGCAATCAAACTGTCAATGATTAAGAAGACCTCAGTGGAGCCTCTAACTTCAATGTTCAGGTCAGAATGTGAAGCTCGTAATTTGTATTTTCCTATAGCAAAAAATGGATATAGTGAAAATTATAAGGAATCATATCAATAATAATGATCATAACAGTCCAGAGATGACAAGATTGGAAGATCAAAATACTATATTATATAGTCCTTTTCTTGTGGCAAGTGATTCAGTTATCCCTTTTTAATTCAGTAGGTTATCATGTCCACGCACATTGAAAAGGCCAACAGATGGCCAAAAGATTTCTTCAGGCAATAAATTTTGCATATCATGTAAATGCAATGATCTTCAGACAAGTATGTGTCAGTAAAAATCAAACCTGGAATTATGTTTGTAAAAGAATAACTTCCATCAAGTGATGTTGAAGCAGCAGATACAAGATCCCCAGCAGGCGATAAGAGCTCGACCTTTACATTTGATGGACCTCTATTGCTACTTAAACAACTCTTGCTGCCAACAGCTCCAACAACTTTCCCCGAAATGGTAAAACTGCAAATGTCGCAATATTGATTAGCTAATGCGCAAGAAATTTGAATCAAATCCCAGGACGGTAGTACCTTGGGCAACTAAAGGGGTCTCAAAAATTTAACACCAACTGGAAAACAACGTTAAGCATAGATGAATTTAGCAGAACAAACCCTGTGAAACGAAAATTTATATCTTCATTGGCATTACAGCCAGCTTGATCGACCATGACAGGAACCTACAAAAATAGATATGTTCTCTGGGTCAAAACTGTAGCAAGAGCACCCAACTTATGACCACAAACATGCCTCTTATCAAAGAACGAGAAAGGGAGCACAGCACATCCAAAACAATTTTAACTAAATTGCAGGGACTTACCTGATCTGGGTCCCATGACCAGCCTTCAGGCCCCTTGATTTTTATGACAAAAGAACCCTGCACCAAGAAAGAAAAACCAATTGGAAGGAGCAAATAGCAGGTTCAAGGACCAAATCCACCGAGTGCAAGTAGTATATTAAACCACCTAACCAGCTGGACAAACAAACCCACCAGTTAAACCTGAAGGAATGGATGATCATCTCTGCCACCTCGTACCATAAGAGCAATAGAGTGCAATAATGATTATAGAACAACTTAGCAGCCTAATTACAACTATGCACGAGGAAATGGAAAGGTAACCGAATAACTTTGAGCAAGCACCTTGTCATAGACGGGAATGAAGTAATAACCATTAGGAGCACACTGTGTTCTATCCTTCACCAATCCATCTGCTGTACGAAGCTCAACCTACAGTCAATAAAAGCACAAAATGATAAGCTTATAAAACAAATATCGAGCAACTTTTTACTAATGCTACACCTCCATCAGGTTACTTCGAAAAGTTTTAAAAGGAAAAAAAAAAAACAGTGAGAGTGAACAGAGGGTAATTAGAGAGCACAATGAACATTACCGTGATATGAGAATAGTCCAGTTTTGCATCCGTTGGCTTCCTGGATTTAATCAAATCCGAACTTGCCTACGAATTTAAAATCAACAACAATCAGGTTCATAATCGAGCTGGAAATTAAACAAATAGCACCATCGTCATCAAATATTAATGTATTCAACCACACAAAATCAACTCCGAGTACAGATCCACCACCAGTTTCCTTTAGAAGAAGAAACTTTTTTTTTTTATAAGAAATGAATGAATGCACCTTATAATTTAGGGACGGAAATTAGGAAGGATGAGAGTAGAATAGAACGAACCTCGACGAATCCACCGCAGCCTTGGATCAAATCGGCAGAAGCGTGGGAGGCTGAGTAAATGATAGTAGTAACGAATATGAAGGTTAAGAGTGAGAAGTCCATAAGCGCCATGGCCAATCTGCTGCGTATTGCCTGCCCCCAACGGCACGGCGTGCAACGGATCTTCTTCTTCTTCTTCTACTACTACTACACCGTGTAGCTGCGTAGTACTATACCGGAACACAACTCCTCCGTATAGTCTAATCTCTAGTACGTACGGCCCAATCGGGGAAGGAAATTCAGATACGACGGGGTTTATGGTTTTAGCCTTTTAGGCTTAGCCTGCTCTCTGCTTTGACTTGACCAAAATGGTCCTATACTCCTATTATTCTTTTATTTTTTGTTTACTAGTGCCTATGCCATGATATTCGAATATATTTATGTATATTTCTTTTTTTAACTTTAATTCAATATATTAGTAATATATTATATTTTTTTATGGATTATTTTTTAAAGAATAAAAAAGAGTATTTTTGATGTATGTTTATAAATTTAATTGAGTTTAAATGATATTGAGAAAGTTTATAAATTTAATTAAGGTTAAATGGAGAAATGGGTCTTTCGGTAGAAAAGATGGAGTAGTGGTCGAATTGTACAAAATACACACATAGAGTACAGCTGATTGTTCACTTCCTGCACATGCTCAGCTTTTGCCTAATGTGATTGACAATAGTCAATTCCCGGGAAAATGAATAATGCGGAAGCATTGTAAATCGTTCGATAGCGTAAACTTCAACCATTCGATAAAAACATTATTCAAACAACTGTTCACCACCAATACCATTTATAATATAGATTTATATTTTCTTCATCTACTCGGAATGTATAAATATAACATGTGTTTAAACTTTGATCTAAAAGTCGATATAAAGTGCCAGAGAGAAAGTGGTACTTTTATTTTAATTGTTTTAAATTCGACATTTTTGTTCGTAACTACCAAAAATTAAGAACGAAACGAATGAAATATTATTCCTTAATAGTTAAATATTTTCTAAAAATGACTTCACCAAATTTACTGTGATTAAATAAATATGGAGTATTATTTTATTTACCTTTCTGATTAAAAAAAATATATCATCATTATTATTTACGTAAGAGACTTTTACATTTTAAGTACATGCTTGAAAACTTCACAATATTTATCTTAAGCTCAGAGTACATTAAAAATTGATCCCCGATGATTTTGTTCTTGCATCTTACGAGACTATTCTTTTATCTTACTTTCTCATAAATAATGATGTCATCGTCATTTTTCTCTATTTCACTCTAACGTTTGCATCAATATTTACAAAGTTACTAGAAAAAACAGATCAAATTATGCCCCAAAAATCACATCCGTTCGCTTCAAGCCTTCTGATGCATATACTTACTGGATGATCGATCATTCACATTTGTCAATGGTATTGAGTTGATTCCCAGAACCGAGCCATTGTTTTATGACAATGGCTGAAAAGCAACAGACGCTAGCTAGCGATGATGTTGATTCCGAGACGTTCAAATGTAACAGCAGTGAACATGCAGCTGATCATGTATAGACTGAAGTCGGCGGGCATCCTCCTACCAATGATTTCTGATGGTCCAGCGAGGAGTTGTTGGTACTATGATAGTACTCCTTTTCTAGTGTTACCTCCACAGGCAATGTCGTGGTTGACTTCAATGCGTTGATGCCACAAACAGCTTCTCTTGATGTGAATCGAACCTACAGATCCCTTCCCAGCAATTTAACCTCATGAACATCATTCTCCAGGTGGTTGCAGTTTTGTGACTTCCTCACCGATGAGATCAACCGGATCGTGTTTCAGATATTCCCTAACAACCAAACGGCAACCCCTAACCACTGATGACGACGTAATTGGGTGGGGGTTCGGACAAAAGCTGCTCCAGTGAGAGAGGTTAACGTAATTTACTAATTTATCTCAAAGACATGCCTAGTGATGACTTCACGTTGCATCCTAATCTCTATATGAATCCTGGATTTTACGATTTCCTTCTCAACAGATACGAGGTGTTCAAAATCAGTGCCTTCTCCAAAGCAAACTTGGAAGCTCCAATCCCACAATAATGGAGATGAGAAACGAGGCAGATTAGTCATAGAATTGAGAATCAAAATCCAGTGGAGGAATTAAAGAAAATAATTATTCAACAATGAATTACTTCATGTTAACTTCCCTTTGAGCATTTTTTGAAATGCTAGTTACTTACCAACACATTCCTATTTCCCTCAACTAGGTCATCTTTAGGTTGCCGAAAACTCACAGATGGTGGCAGTGGTAGCCATGGCATAAGGTGTGTAGACTCTGGGCACTTCTGTTGAACATAGAAGCCCTAGATTAGAGAAAAAGAAACATGTAAAGCTGAGTATGTGTATGTATAATTCATTAATCATCAAATACAAATATGTAGCCATGTAGGTGCATTGGTCTCAACAAACGTCTTCTATTCATTACAAAGGCAGAAGCTCTTTAATGGAATAAGCCAAAAAAAAAAAAACATAATACAAGTAACGTTGGTGGTAAACCACCGCTCCGTTGTTTCCCAATCGCTTATTAAGCTCATAAAAGAATGGTGTTTAATGAATGCCATGTACATTGCTGAACTAATTATCAAATTTGCTACTGGAAAAGCGATCAAAGCGTGAGGGATGTAGACCTCATGTGCTGCTCAGGTGAGCTCCTATGCGCATAGACAAACACCCATTGCAACAATGGTCAAAAGAGGAAAAAGAACAGAATATTTAAAAACTGATGACAGATTGGTTTCCAACCACTCGATCTTCAATCTTTAAGGTGGCCTATTCTGTAATACGAGAGCTCATTGTAAACTGAAGAACTAAAAGATGACCATAAAGTCATCCACTAGATTTCAACTAGAAGTTTAAAGTCAGCCTTCAGCAGTGCCTATTTGTATGCACATACAAAAGACCCCATTATTGCATGTCCTACTCGTAGTATATATGATGTTGCATTTTCATGATTTCATCAGTTTATATTTAAAATGTTCAAAACAAATTTTTGATATTCATGTTGAACTAGATTTATTTTAACATCAGTGCAAAAGAAGTACACTCCTAAAGCATACGCATATGGAAGGAAATCCACTATGAATTTCTGAAGACACAAATAGCCCCTATATTGTGCAGGGGAACTAGATTCAAGTTAGACCATGGATTATTAGCTATTTTTAGCCTTTCACTTAGTTACTAAAGGGATAACCACATGGACAACTTAGAAAAAGACCAAGAGATCTTTGGGAAAAAATTTAGTAATTAGTGAATGGCAGAAGACTCGGATTACTAGTAATGGAACTCCATTCATTTAAAACCAACCAAACAGACTCAAGAAACGTTGTTTTCTCTCCATCATTGGTTTCCAACCACCTGCTGTAGCAGCAATTGACGTCCAGACAACCACAGAGAGAAGAGAGAAGAAATCAAGAGAAATCAATAAACCATCTCTAGTAGTATTTTCTTGGTTCATTTTCCCGGCGTTCCGGGTTGACCTGTTAATACTTTGTTGAACCTCTCCTCCATGGACGGCGACAAGAGATGGTTTAGCCTAATCCCATAATTTCCACGAAGACCCAGAAAGAAGATCACCTTTTCATTTCTTAGGCGTACAGGTAAACCTTTTTCCCTCGTCCTCTTTGCCTTTCCCCTCCGTCTCTGGTTTCCTGTACGCCCTTTTTGCAATCCTCTCCCAGCCTCTCTCTCTATATATAAATTCTTCGTTCTGCAGCCATGCAAACAAAAACAAAAATTTTGTTTTCTTCAGCCTTGTGTCTTTTTCTTCTTTTCAACACCCTCCATGCTGCCCCAAGCTCCAGCCCAACCTCATTGGCATTGAGCTGTGGAGTTTCTGACAGTGCTGAGGATGGCAACGGCCGGAAATGGGATTCTGATTCCAAATTCCTCCAGTCTGCCGATAAATCAGTCTCCACCAGGGCTCAAGTTCAAGAATCATCCCTCCCTTCTTCAGTACCATACATGTCGGCCAGAATTTTCACAGGCGAATCAGTATACAAATTTCCGATCGATTCAACAAGCCGTTACATAATGAGATTCCATTTCTACCCCTCACCTTACCCGAATTACGACATCCAGAATTCCTATTTCTCCGTTGAGGCTGGCCCACTCACACTGATGAATAATTTCAGTGCTTATCTAACTGCTCAAGCACTCACACAGGCCTACATCATAAAAGAGTATTCCCTGGCGGCTTTAAATGCTGATACCCTTACTGTCACCTTCAAGCCTTCTGATAAATATGCTGGATCATTCGCCTTTGTCAATGGCATTGAGTTGATTCCCGAGCCACCATTGTTCGATGACAAGGCTGAATACGTAACAAGCACTAGCGGCGATAGCAATTCTGAAACCTTTGATGCTACTTCCGCTGACATGCAGATACTGTACAGACTGAATGTTGGCGGCCAGTACATTCCTCCTACGAATGATTCGGATGGTCTAATGAGGAGTTGGTATGATGATACCCCTTATGTTTTTGGAGCCGGCAGTGTTACCGCGGTAGCAAATATCACGGTTGATTACAAAGGGTTGCCCCCGCAGACAGCTCCTCTCGATGTGTACCGAACCTCCAGATCCCAAGGGCCTGACTCATCAATCAACCAACAGTTTAACCTCACATGGATGTTCCAGGCCGATGCCAATTTCACTTACTTGGTGAGGTTTCATTTTTGTGACTTCCAAATCGACAAGATCAACCAAAGGGTGTTTGAGATATTTCTCAACAACCAGACTGCAATCACTAGCGCAGATGTATTCGGGTGGGTCGGGAAAAAAGCTGCTCCAATGAGAAAGGATTATGTTGTTTATCTCAAAGACATGCCCGGTGATGACTATGTATGGGTGGCATTGCATCCTAATTTCGAAATGAAGCCTCAATTTTACGATGTCCTTCTCAATGGTTTGGAGGTGTTCAAAATCAGTAACGCCAAGAAAAGCTTGGCGGGCCCCAATCCCACAATATCGGAGATGATGCAGAAGCAGCTGATAGCCGAAAGAAAATCTCAGGAAGATGAGGATTCGAAGAAATCCAGCCATAGCGCACTTATTGGAGGTGCAGCAGGGGGGTTCGCCGCATTTGGTGTGGCAGCGGTAATCTTCATAGCGCACAAACGGAAAAGAAGAGTGCTAGGAAATGAATGCGGCGGCACTACTAGCTGGCTCCCACTCTATGGGAACTCGCACACTTCTCAGAGTAAGTCTACAATTTCAGGAAAAAGCCAGGGTAGTGCCAACATTTCATCAGATGCCGCCAACAATTGCCGCTACTTCTCTCTGGCAGAGATTAAACAAGCCACCAAAAATTTCGACGAGTCTAATGTTATTGGTGTAGGTGGTTTCGGGAAAGTTTACAAGGGTATCATCGATGGAGACATTAAGGTGGCAATCAAAAGATCAAATCCATCATCTGAGCAAGGTGTTAATGAGTTTGTAACAGAAATTGAAATGCTCTCGAAATTGAGGCATAGACATTTGGTTTCCCTAATTGGTTTCTGTGAAGAAGGTAATGAAATGGTTTTGGTATATGATTACATGGGGCAAGGAACACTAAGGGAGCATCTCTACAAGGGTAACAAAATTATTCTCTCCTGGAAGCAGAGACTTGAGATTTTAATTGGCTCTGCCCGGGGGCTTCATTATCTCCATACCGGAGCGAAGTACACCATCATTCATAGGGATGTCAAGACAACGAATATTCTCCTTGATGACAAGTGGGTAGCCAAGGTTTCAGATTTTGGGTTGTCAAAAACAGGTCCCAACATGAATCAGGGTCATGTAAGCACCGTGGTGAAGGGTTCATTTGGTTACTTGGATCCAGAATATTTTAGACGACAACAACTAACTGAGAGATCTGATGTTTATTCGTTCGGTGTTGTTCTTTTTGAGGTCTTGTGTGCAAGGCCGGCTTTGAACCCCAGTCTTCCCAAGGAGCAAGTCAGTCTTGCTGACCACGCACTTCAGTGCCAGAGGAAAGGAACTCTCGAGGACATCATTGATCCCCACTTGAAAGGAAAGATTCACCCTGAGGGCTTGAAGAAGTTTGCAGAAACAGCAGAGAAGTGTTTGTCTGACCACGGAACTGATCGTCCATCTATGGGTGATGTGCTGTGGAATCTCGAATTCGTTCTCAATTTGGAAACTAATCCCGATGGTGCCAAACCAAGACATAGTACTGAAGGAGGAGGCAGTATCGACTACGACAACGTGGAGCCCATTGATCACAATAGCTTCTTGGCAATGCACAGGAGCACTTTAAGCCTTGGAAGTGAACACGACGATACAGAGGCATCCCCTGAAGACAACCCTAATGAAATTTTCTCACAGATTGTCAA
>JAOWAN010000049.1:602836-613778 GCA_028566635.1 Lobelia cardinalis
AGGGGTAGTAGATGGAAAGTAAAAATAAAGTAGTATGATATATGTGATATTTGGGGATGAAATTTGATATGTGATCGAATATTCTCCGTATTCACGATATTTTCATATTGCATGAAATTTGACTCGTGATCCAGTCGTGAGAGTCGTTATATTTGCAGGCGTTGCATTTGAATAATAGATCAAACAAAGGCGATTAGAAAGAAGACTAAGGTGATTATAATGGAGCAGAAGAAATAAAGATTAATAACTCAATTTGAAATAATCTTTTTATTCTAATGTGATGGCAACTGATCAAATGTGAGCTACAAATAATCTGTGAATTATGTGATCTACGTGATTTATTAAATTGGTTTTGATGAATCGCAGTTGAATATTAATTACGATCCATCAAAATCAATTATATACTGCATTTGCGTGATTTATTAATTTTGATGAATTAATGCCGTTTTGTAAAGTTTTAATCGAAGAAGCTCCCTAATGTTATTAGATTATAAATATAAATAAAAATTATAGCAATGCATCAAATTGGTTTGGATGGATGATTTTTTAATTTGATTTTTGAGATTTTATAATAATTAAAATAAAAAATAAGAGATAAATATATAAAAAAACTATGAAATTAATGAGAGAGAAAAATAAAAAATCAAAAAAATAGGGAAAAAAATATTCATGAGAACACACCCTACTAAAAAAAAGGTATGCTATAAGTGCATTTTCACTACATGTGCCGCTCTGTGTGCCACCACTCACATACTGATGAAATCCACTAACAATGGGATCCACCACTATGTGAGTGATGACATAAAGAATGACAAGTGACATAGGAAATCTGAACTCTATTTTTATCTTCTATTTTCTCCGTTCCATAATAGTGGACCTTTTAGACTTATGCACATATATTAAAAAATAATTTATATTAATAAATTTACCCTCATTAAATAGTCTCTCTTTATTAATAAAAAAAGAGATAAAATATAATTAATGATTATTGATAATTAAAAAAGTAAAAAAATAATTAAAAAAAATAAATATAAAATTTTTCTAAATATTATAATAAAACAACTATTTTGAAACAAATTTAAACTTCAAACTACTTACTTATGAAACGACTAACGAGGGAGTAGTAACTCACGGTGTTGAAAACTACTTACTTATGAAACGACTAACGAGGGAGTAGTAACTCACGGTGTTGAAAACTTCGATTTTGAAATCTAACTAAAACGCTGGACAAGAAAAGGAAATAAAAAGGGAAAAATCTTTCTTCCGGTTCAGCAAATCAACGCACACGACAGAGAAACGCAACAGAGACAGAGAAGCAAAGCTAGTGCGAGAAACATATAGGGGAGAGAGAGAGAGAGAGACTGCCGGATAATCAAATTCAAACGCCGCCAGTTGCGTCCAGATCTACTGCTTTCGAATTCTAGGGCTCGTTAGTTACAGAGGATCGAATCCTAGGTAGTCGCATGCCGCGGTAGCCAACTTTAAGATCAGTTCCAACAGGTAATTCACTCCTCCCGCTTGTTCAATTATCATATTTGCCTGCCGGTCTCGCCGTGTCAACTCGGTGAGTTCCCCAATGTTTGGGGATTTGAATCTTTGATCTGTATTTGAGTCTCAACTGATGCTTCTTTTCATTTTCGGACTGCAATCATGCTCTATGTTAATTTGGTGCATATGTTAATGATTTATTGTTTGGCTTTATATAAGGTTGATGAACTTAGAGTTGTTACTTTTATGGATTTTTTTGAGTGAAGTGTGCACTGCGATACCGAACCTACTCGAAGTTGAAGCTTAAGTAAGATTAATGGCGAGAATAAAGCCGCAAGCTCTGTTACAGCAAAGCAAAAAGAAAAAGGCTCCAAGTCGTATTAGCATTCCAACAGTTGCTTTGTACAGCCTGATTACCGTCGTCATGGTGTTTTTCTTATTTGCCACTTACAGACACTGGTCTCAAAGGTTTGCCAAATTTTCCTCATTTCTTTGATGTTAGGTTTCCTGCGTCTTTTTTTGCGTTTGAAACAGAAACAGCACTTGGAGTTTGGTGCAGTTAAGCCTGTCAATATGGGTTGAAATGAGTTGAGTTACAATAAATAATAGATTATAATGAATTCAACCTAATATTATAACCCATTTAATTAACCGATCAACTCACTTGTATAATAAATGTGTAAAGTTAAACTCGAATTAGCATATTAGATACTCATTCATACTAAAAAATATTTTTTACATATTCTTAATACGTGTTAGAGAGGGTTAATGAGTAGCATTTTGATAGCCTAGTGGCAGTGGTCTTGGGAAATTCAATTAATTAAGCTTTTTGTGTACGAGGATGCGAAATTGTTTTATTTTTCGTTAGATGTTGCCGTTGTCTACAGGCAATCTTGTTACCCCCTTGGCGTGTTGGTTTATTCGAACACCTAAGCTGTTATATCAGAGGAGGAAAATCACGGTTCTTATGATGTTACAGAATCCATATCCATATCTTAGCACTCCATATTAATGCAAATCTTCAAGCTGTTTAGGAAATTTAAGTGATCCAACTCTTACTAGCTATGCACGAAGTATTTCATTCTAAGTATAGATGCATCCAGTCATACTACCGTAATGCATGTGGAACGGTGCATATTTCGGCTCTTAACTTCGGTATCTTCACCTCTTGTTAGGTCAAGAATGCAGATTGAGGACGGATTACCAGTTCGAGAGGTACAACTATCTGTTCAACATTGCAATTTCTGTTATCTTACTTTGGCTTTGCTTATTTTTGATGCACTTCTTATATGAATGAATGAAAGTTATGACCATTAATCTTACTTTTTTGATTTCTTAACTTGGTTGCACTAAACTGTAAGCAAAATAGAGGATTTACTTTAACATAATTTTCAGTGTCTGTTGACCTTTATCCAGTATGTCAATTATTGGTGAAAGTTCCTTCAGTGAGAATATGTGTTGGTCATGCGCATTGATCCCATTTTGTTTATTTATTTATTTCATCCTCTACAGGGTGACGATGCCTTTTCAGATTCAAGGAAATTGGATATCCCTAGATATGCTGTAAGTTCCCATTTGTTCTCCTTGTATACTGCCAACTTTTGATTTTTCTTGTGCAGATTTTATCCTTCATAATCTTGCTCGCTAGGGGTCATGCACCCTCTCCGGAGGCCAAAGTATGGTGCAAGACATTGTGTCCTGCGCCATCATGCTTCGGAGAGCTTGTGGGTCATGTTTTACACATTGAGAGCCTGAGTTTTCTTATGCACATTTAAGTAAGCGTTTGCTAATTTTTAAGGTTTTGCATATGAGCCTAGTTAAGTTCTATTATGCGACGACGATCTCCTTTTAACAATTTCCAATCCCACTATGGTTTTATTTTTTGACACTTAAAAATGGAACGGGGGAGTATTGCTTTTTGGCCCTGAGGAATGAGGGGCCCGGAAAGGAACAAACCTGAGACCATACACTTTATGAAGCCCCAGTTTTACTATTGGGCTACCAATCAGAGTTTTCCACTACAATGTTGTCTACTATATTTATTTGCTTAAAGTTTCCCTTTGCCCTTTGCCCTTAGGCCTTATGCTAGCTTTTGCCATTTATTAATGCCTATGTGATAGAGATAATTTCTGTAAGAAACACCTTTCCTTATCTTCCTCTTTATCAATTTCCATTGTTATTCTTTCAGTACTCCCTACCTCTTCTAGTTTGTGTTAACGTTGTTAGTTAAAACAGATATTCAACACCTCAAAAGGATTAATAACGGTGGAACTTTACAAGGAAGGTTCTCCTGAAGTTGTTGATGAGTTCATCGATTCATGGTGAGTGTGGGGCTCAACCAGTCTTCAATTAACATTTCTTTTGAACAGCTTGCTAGTATTAGTTCTTTAGGAGTAAAGCTGAGGTTTGTTCAGAGACCCAACTCAAAGCATCATGTTGTTATGTGAGCAATTTGAAATCGCTTCGTTATATATATTAACGTCAGTACAAAAGCTTGTGGAGTCGCCATATAAACACCTAAAATTAAGGCTTAATCTTAGGGTCCGATCACGAGTACTATAAACGGTAATATTGAGCGATATGATACTGTTCACAATATGAATATGAGTGATATGAATTTATGAAATAAAAGACTAAATAGCCCATATGATGTGAAAGATTTGAATGTGATGTGAGGAGAGAGAATATGATGTGAAAGATTTGAATGTGAGGAGAGAATTGAGGAAAGAGGAGAGAGAATGTGATGTTAAAGGTTTGAATTGATTTATGAGAGGGTACAGGTATAAGGGTAATAGATGGAAAATGTTTTTATTGATATTTGGGTGTGATATTGGAGATATATGTGATATGTATGATATAAGTGATATTATGATATAGAAAAATGTAGGATTCGTGATCTGACCCTTAGACTCCTCAACTTATTCAGTCTCGTTATTGTTAATAGTATATAGTTTAAGATATTAGTTATGAATAGTATATTATTATTAGTATGACATAATTCCTAATAGAAGTCCTATTTATTGGCAAGTAGTTGAACTCTACTTTCTTCTACAACCAATGTGGGATTTCTATATGGGATATAAGATTATAAATATTCAAGACCATTACTTTAAATAATTATCTTCTTGAATTCTTAATCGATTGAGATGATTTTTGTTTTAATGTAAAGCTTTGACAAAACTCTACAATCTAATTTCAATATTTAACCAAATGAAATATAATTCTCAAGCCTATGTAATGGAAAAGTAGAGGTTAATAACATAAATTTGTATTTTCCGACATATTTTCATACTAAAGCATGGACTTTGAGTTTAACTACCTTCCTCGATTCTCAACCATTTGAGACGATTTAACTTTCGATTTAAGGTTTTGACGAAACCCTACAATTTAATCTCAATATTTAATTATATCACGCTCTAAACACTGAAACATATGCAATAGAAATTTGAGGTTTATACTAAAAATTTGTCATTCATTACCCCTAAAAAATATATGGTAGTATTCACACATCGACTTTTTATTGAACAAAAAACAACTCACAGTTTATCTATAACGATCTTTTCTTACCTCAGAAACTAAACCCAGGCATGGCTCGGGGTAAAATTCTAGTTATTGTATACAAGAAAGAGTCGGGGGATGATTTATCAACATTGCATAAGCATAAAATCTCACCGAAGTTTAAAAGCTGATCCGATTTTTCGTAATGTAACATTTTTCGGATGAGTTATTATTATTTTTTGGTTGCTCACCGTTAACAAGGACTATGTCCTTACTAATCCAGTCCGACCCGGGTCGCGCACCTAGCATTGACGGGTGAGTCTCCCTGCGGGAATTTTCTGCATACGGTGGGACTCAAACTCGAGACCTCCCTTAAGCGAATCCAAGCCGCATACCACTTGGACCAACCCCGTTGGTTTTCAGATGAGTTATTAATCTGCCAGTTATACGTAGATATGTTTTATGGCATATATTAAGTTGATATTGACTTATTGGGCATCTTCCACTTCGAAGTAGCTTGGGTCCTGTTTTGCTTGCTTGACTCTATCTTCACACTACATGTGCCTTTAAGCACCGGACAAGAATTAAGATCAAGCATTTTTTGCAGTCAGAAGGGGCATTTCAAAGGGATGCCATTCCACCGGGTAGTTAAAAATTTTGTTATCCAAGGTGGTGATTTTGATAGTCACGGAGTTACAGAAGAATGGACTTCTAGAGGGAAGCACTATAATCAGCTTGATACAAGGTTTCCCCTCCACATACCTGCTGTCCAACTTGTCCTGTTAAGTTACGTTACTATGTGTTTTCTTGTTTGTACTGACTACTGAGCTCTGAGCATTTGTTGTTTTTATTCAGTCTAAAGCACGAGGCATTTATGCTTGGTACTTCCAACGCCAAACATGACAAAGAAGGATTTGATCTTTTTATCACAACTGCACCAATCCCAGATCTAAATGAGAAGCTTAATGTGTTCGGTCGGGTCGTTCAGGGAGAAGATGTTGTTCAGGTAAATGAACTTACTGGAGTCTTTATTTGTCTTCTTCATTCTGGGAAATGAGATCTATATGGGTAATTGTATATGCTTGACCCTCCAGCATACATCTCTTTTCTGATACTTATACTGATGCTATCATACGATAGTGATTTTTGAGGTGATTGAGGCGACAGGAAGACCATCTTGGAGATATCCGCGGGACAGATTTTTGGCTTTGAAGTGCCTTTTTTTCTGCCCCACAAAGTGACCTCTTGCTGCTCCCCAACCACATCCTGACGCTGCTAAGCATCACCTGTTGTGCTTCTGATCTTACCCAAACTTTTAGATTGCCTGTTTTTCATATCAAATTCCTTGGATTTAGTAAAATCTGAATATATCGGTTGAGCTAATGAATTGGAGTTGATAAGGAATGAAGCTAAGAGTATCAGTAGACTATCGATTCAACTCTGTCACCTAAGGCTAGGATTGCATTGCATATTTTTAATGCATTTTTTGGATTTTTTTTTTGTTTTTTTTTTGCTTTTTCTTTTTGACGTTTTCTCTCTCATTTTCCCACACGTTCCTCTCTATCTCTCTTTTTATTTTTTTTACTTAATCATTACCAAAAACACAAAAACATAAAAACACACAAAAAAAATTGTGCATTCAATCCCCACATAAGCCTTGGTAAAAAAACTTGGGTCTCGATCCCTGTATACAATTGCATGATTTAATGCAAGATGACCAGCCAAGCTGCATTGCTATGTAAATACTCTTGTCCACATTAGTTTCTCCACCCTTACCTCGAGCATGGTTGGTTACATTGATGTTAATCATAAGCGTTCTGGACAAAGCTGATAACTTGATGTATTAAGTTTCCAAGTGTAATCAAGACTTAAAATGAGAACCAGGAGAGGGTTGGTATACCTAAATGAAAAATAGGTAAAAAAGATAACCCCCCTCATCTGAATGCCCACAGTTGGTCTTCGTATAATAGCTCATATGTAATTGATCACACCAAAGAGAGTTAGCATGACAACTGTTTGGGATGAGAATTCACTTGGTGTTTGATAGCATTGAATACTGAATGAAACTTTTGCGCGTGTACATACAGTGGATTTTTTAGTGTTTACGGAAATATTAGACATCATTGCTAGCTTGAGCAATTGATTTCTTTTAGCATTTTAAGTAAATACCTGGGGAAGTACAATGCATAGAGAAGGTAGAAAAACTATCTTAAAACTTAAAAGTGGATGTTACGGTTGTATAATAACCATGGGTATCGATAAAATTTCATTGTTGATAGATAAAAGTTAAAATGTTATAGTATGCTTGTGACCTTGTTCATATGCCTTTAATGCTCCATCTGAAAAGAGATTTCTTGCAATGTGTGATCCAGGAAATTGAAGAGGTGGACACAGACGAACATTATCGTCCAAAATCTCCTATCTTTCATTGTTGATAGATAAAAGTTACAATGTTACAGTATGCTTGTGACCTTGTTCATATGCCTTTAATGCTCCATCTGAAAAGAGATTTCTTGCAATGTGTGATCCAGGAAATTGAAGAGGTGGACACAGACGAACATTATCGTCCAAAATCTCCTATCGGAATCATCAACGTGACCCTAAAACAGAAGATTTAGAAGTTTCCTGTTATGCTAAACACTTCTTTCAGTTGCATGGTCTCCCTAAGGACCCCCACAAGATTGTAAAAGTTCTCTTCCGTAGGAATTTCATTTTCATTGAGCTGGCTTTTGGATAATGGAAGAACGGGGCAGCTATGTTCCAATGGTTTCATTTCGATGGATTAAATTACTGGGAAATGTATATTTTGCCCCTCATGTTTGTGAATTTTTTGTCTAATGTAGGTAATATACATCCAATGTAGCTTTTCAAAGAGACATATAATTCTTTGTTTCAATTCGGTGTCTTACTATAACTGGATTATGAATCACATTGATCTTTACTGGCTTAGTTTGTCTGTCTCTTTGCAATTAGGTCATTCCTTCGATCTCGACTATTCTCAAATGGGTTAAAACAACTGGGTTGCAATGGCGATGTATAACAGCTTGGTAAAATTGTCGCAACCAAATGGACACCTCGTCCTCCCGGGCCTCGCCCCCACCCCCCTTTCTTCCCACTCGAACAGCCTAATCAAAAGTAACCCGATTACAACTCCTAGATAACTGATTAGACATGTAAGTCTGCATCAAGAGAGAGTAGGTATTGCTGTCAATACAATTTATTTTCTTTAAACTCTTGCATAGCTTCTCTGCACCATCTGTCTTTCTCTTCCACAAAATACTCCATAAAGTTCTCAACAGTTTCAGGGGTAGGACGAGGTGCACTTTTCTCTTTCTCTGCTTCGGATATAGTTCCTAACATGTACCTAAGAGCCAAATCCATTTGCCGATTCTCCATATAAAACACTGCAAACACATACCAAATGCCAAAGAAAGGTCCAGATGAAGGTTTTATAGCTTTCTGGAAGACAGCTTCTTTGATCTTGCCAGATCTTAGGTAAGCACTAACCGCAGTACTGGCTAACCTGGTATCATAAGACCGATATCTGAATTCCCATTCCTCAAAGCATTTCTTCAATCCATCAATATCCTTCAGTTTAGCAAGAGCCTGAAGCATAGCAAGATAGCTCAAATTCATGGCCATTTGAAAAGAAGACTTGAGAATGTTCCAAACCCGATAAACCTCATCTAGACGCGAAATTCCAGCGTACAAGCTTTATCATATGACATAATGCTTGTTCTTTAAGGGGCTGGCATTCTTTCTCCAACTTTTTAAGCTTTCTCATGAAGTCTGGCCTTGACATATATTGAAGCTAGGTTACTGGTGTTTGGATAGGTAGTTTTTGGATTTGGTTTTTGAGTTTTTTGTAATGATTAAAGTAAAAAGTAAGAGAGAGATAGAGAGAAAACTTGTGGGACCAATGAGAGAGAAAAATCAAAAAATCAAAAAACTGGATAAAAAACACCCATGAGAACGCAACCGTATGTTTTTCAGTCATGGTTTACATTATCATTTCTCGGTCACTTCTGCAAAAACATCCTTTACTCCAACTGTATCGTTCAATTGAGAACGGCTTTGCATCCACATAAAGAACGAAAACCTGTGTAATAGGAAGTTCCTGCCTTTCATTTCCTGCACCAAGGGTGGTACTTTCTCCGGCTGACCCAAACTCAAATAGAGGGTCATAATATCATGAAAGGCCAACGAAGAAACCAATCTCATTTTGTCCATCTCCGCAACGAGAGCCAGTGCTTTACCCTGCATTTTCTCCTTGCAATAGCAGCTCAAGAAGTCACTACAAGTAAATATGTTCCTTTCTGGCAGCAATGGCGAATATAGAGAGTTATATCAGTGGGGGCATAAGTGGTGCAAAGTAAGACGGGTACTGGGCCGCTATTTTTTTTACCGATATGTTGGCACGTAATGAAAAAAAATCAAATATAAAGAATGAAGTGTAAACAACTTTCATTATCTCCAAATAGATTTTGAATATGAAATTATCAAATAAAAGATTCATAATCGGAGGAAGGAGAAAACTGACCAAATTTTTGCTAAAAATATATAAAAATTTCTGGAATTTTTTTTTTCGATGGGACACGTGTCCCACGAACCCTTAATAGGTCCGCCCCGGTCTGGCAGGGAAATGCCATTAAAATAAGCTTCGGCTGCAGCCACTCCCTTAACACTTGATATGAGAGCCAAGCGCACACCAAAGGTCCTTGTGCGATAAGTCTGCACTCCTCGACTCCACCCACTCTAGTAACTGCACCAAACATCCAGTAACCAATTTCCAATGGGTTGTATAGCATTGCATAAATTATATATATAGGGGCGCGTTCCAATATGAACCAATTAAAATAGGAACTATAGGAACCAAAGACACAGTAACGAAAAAATTTACTCTGTTGGGAGATTCAAAGACACAGTAAAAAAATTTTCAGTACTGTGTATTTAAATCTCCCAATATAGTAAATATTTTCGTTATTGTGTCTTTAGTCCCTATAGTTTCTACGATATTTAGGTTCTCATTTGAACGACTACCTCTATATATATATATAGAGAGAGAGCATTGCATAACAAGCCTTGGTGTACGGAACACATTATGCCAATTCAAAAGAATAATTCGAAAATCATAAACTAATTCGAAATTGAAGCAAACATATAGTAATTTGATGGAGCACTCGTGAAATCGCGTAATAGTGGATGTGATGAAAATAGAGCCGGAGGAAGTTTTTTGTAAGTGTTTTGGTTTTTCACATATTATGAAACACTTCTTTAATTTATTTTCATGTGATTTTATATTTCAAATATTTTTACTTATGTAATTTAAATTTATTGTACTTTTTTACTTTCATGCAATGTTTAATTATGTAATTTAAATTTATTGTACTTTTCAATTTTTATGCAATTTATGTTTCATGTGTTTACTTATGTAATTCAAATGAATATAAAACTATTTTAAAGATATGAAATGCAAAAAGGGGTCCTTAAAATAAATATTTTTAGTTATTTTGATGCTATGATTTTTTAAAAAATTAACGTACCTATAAATTTATTTATGGAAAAATTTAATATATAATATAGTTAGATAATTTATAATGAAAATATTTAAAATAAGTAGATTTAATAATGTGATAGTGAAATAATGATGTGATAAAATATGAGTATTGGGGTTAATTTTTTAAAAGAATGAAATAGAGTATAAAAGAGATTGAGTTAGTGGAAAGCTGATAGTACAAATGTTGAGTAAGTACCAAGAAAAATAAGAATTGTGGATGCCTTAAGCTTTTTAAATTAAATAAAATTTCATCATTAATTCTTTATCACATTTATTCCCTTTCTTACCCATCTATCTTATAAATGGAAGCGGTGGGACCCGTTTCAAATGAATAGTAACTTCTTCCCAATCATTACTCAATCATCTTCCTCTACTTTCATCATTACCCAATTATTTCTC
>JAOWAN010000049.1:636665-655036 GCA_028566635.1 Lobelia cardinalis
CGGTTTTGACATTAATACCCCTCCAAGTAAATATTAAAAATTAAAAAGTGAGGGCATTTTGGAAAAAAAAAAATGGGAACATTGCTAACCTCCTACAACTAGTGGGGATATTAGCTAATCCCTTTAAGTAAATAATAAGATTTATATATTTTAGAAATTATGTTTAGGTTAATCGGTTGGTTTTGTCTTTTCCGGCTAGAGAGAGAGAGCAGTTGGTATATCGTGTGACTAGGTATGTGCTATATGTGCCCAAATGTCCATAACTATAATAAATTATGTATATAATATATATTATTTACATTTTATATCATATTATATAAATAATTTTATATATTTATGTGCATTTGGGTAAACATAGTGTAGGCACACAATTTGCCGAGAGAGACACCGGTGGCTCCGGCGAAAATAACAGACCATCTACCCTATCCAACGAAGCAAGAAAAGATCATTGCTTGCTCTGGTAGGGGAAGTCAATGGCTCTTCTTGTTGTTCGTCGTCCTTTGACAGTGCCGCCGTCGTCTTTCTCGAATCCAAACAAAAAGAAGATGAATCTTCTTCCTCTTCCTCTTCTTCTTCACCTCAGTAGAAACCCTAATTCTTCCATGATCACCACCACCACCTGCCTCTCTTCTCAATCACCGCTGGTCCGATTCCGCATCATCCTGCTCCACCTCTTTACTTAGATTTTTTTTTCATCTTGTTTCAATAATTTTTTTTGATTGATTTTAAATCATTCACTCCTTCTGTCCTCCGTGCAGATTGACGCAAAAGAGACAAAATCGTCAGCTGAGTACAAGCCCGGCGTCTTCGATGACATTTTCCTCAATTTGTTCCGCTCTAAAATGGTTCAGGTCTCTATCTATCTATCTAGCTATCTGTATTTCCTTTTCTCTTAAACACACTACTCCTATGTGGTAATAAGTTATGCTCCTCCAGGCCCAAAATTGAATTTTCGTTTCGGACAATGTTGTTCTTGAACAAAATTACGGCAATTGCTTTTGTAAGAGTGGGGCCTAGTAAACTCTAAAGAGCGTGATGACACCAACTGTTCCTTACTACTCCCTCCGTCCCGAACAAAACAAAAATTGACACTGGTCTTGGTAAATTCTAGCGGAATTGTGCTGAATTACCTGAGAATTGTTTGTTTGTCTTGTAGTATTCAGAATTATGTCTTTCATCTCATACATGGGAATTGTTGATTGATACTCAATTTGCACACCACATATAGGAAGGAGTGTTCGCTTTCTGTAACAGTATAGTAGAAATTTGATGAATTCAAGGTTATCTTTTAGGAGATCGGATGGGATTCAAAGAAGCCTGGATACGACGGATTGATCGAAGTTGCAAATAGTCTTATGTTTGCCAGAAGCAACTCTGAAACCAAAGAAGCAGCGGTAATCATCTATGGAACTTTACCATTATTGCTGTAACAGAATCTCATCATTAGGAAAATTCACCATACATATAGCTTAATAGTAGAACTGTAGCAGAGACATAATATATTTCGTAAGACTTTATAAATGTCAAAGTACTCTTGGAGGTAGAATAAGATTGTTTTTTATTTATGCCAGTTTAAGCTTGTTGATGACACCAGTGCCTATATCTGCATGCCATGACAGGTGCGTATATTAAGATCATTGTTTCCTCCATTTTTGTTAGAGCTCTATAAAATGCTTATCGCACCTATTGGAGGAGGCAAAGTGGCTGCATTGATGGTTGGTGAGTTTTTCATTGTCTGCTTATGGAACATTTCATGTATTTCCATCATCTCAAATGAACAAAACAGATGAACCAAATAGGATGGTTGTTAGTAATCGCTTGACCTTTTCAATGCTGAGTTTGTGAATTCTTTTTCTGGAAGCAAGGGTGACTGCACTGTCTTGTCAGTGGCTCATGGGCAGGTGCACAGTTAATTCAGTGGAGCTTCCCAGTGGATCCTCATGGATGAGTGGGGTAATAGTTGTAACTTCTCTATGCTGCAAATGACTCAATCCGTACCTTCTGTGGCTGATTTTCATTTGTATGATTCAAAACTCATGGTTAACCTTTTTGGGTTGGACGTGTTTGCAGGTGCTAGTTGAAAGATGCAAATATCTAGAGGAGAGTAAATGTGTGGGAATATGTGTAAATACCTGTAAACTTCCAACACAGGTTTGTGATTTTGTGACTTACGCATGTTTCTGTTCATTGCAGACCTCTGATATGTGACTAGTTTTCGTTTGCTCATTGCCTGTTACTTTTCAAAGTATTAAGTTAAACGCTCCATCTCTTTGTGCTGTGTACGTATATACATTATACAGGGCAGCTGGAATTTAAGGAGTGCATCTCTCTTTGTGTGTGAGCAATTCTTTACAAGGTTGTTGGTGGAAATGACATCATGCTTATGTATTTGTAATCCTTGTAAACCTTACTTCAGTTGACATAATAACTGTATCCTGTGTTTAGTTATAGCTGCTAAGAAAATGCAAATGGATTTATTTTTATTTTGTTAAAACTAGATCTAATTTTCAAACTTCAACGGAGATACTTATCAAGTATATTGATATAATTTTATACCATCAACAAGGATCTTACATATAACAACTTAACTCAACTTAGCGTTAGGCCTCAGTCCAAACCAATAGGGGTTAGCTACCCCAATCTCCTTTTTGCCATCAATACAGTTCAAGGCTAGGTCATCACATAAGTTGGTGACGTCCTAGCATTTATTTGAAAATTATTACTAAGATTCATTTTAAGATATTTGGCAAAGTTTTATGCGGGCTATCAGGCTACTTAATACAACTATTCTCCTTAATCCGGGCTTGGGACAGGCTGTGTAGACAGCAGCCGAACTATCTTATACTCCGTCCATGCCTAATTTTCAAAGTTTCCCTTTTAGGAGCTAAAAGAAAGAGTTGTGGTCACTGGTCGCCAATCTTTCATGGACCCACAAACAATCTCTTTCTATCCACATATCTAGAATCTATTCCTATCCCGAAACTGTGTTAAATCAAACATGACACTTATTTTTGGACGAAAAGGAATATGTAACAAAGAAAAATAGCAATGCAGCTTCTCTTTCTTTCCTTTGTGCTTTGCTCGGAAGATAGATCAGTAGTAACCTGGAGGTAGTTAAACCTTTTACTTTCCTATAAATCGCTCAACAGAAATATGTGATTTGAGTGAATAAGACAAGTTATTCCACGGCTTAACTTAGCTCCTGCAGCAGGAGCAGACTGAGCAGTAACTACTACTCCTTTTAAATCTGTGCTCTCTCTTTTGTGGCAGCATTCACTTTCCAACACAAATCTAACTGGTGGATTGCTCTATATCTATTAGCCAAATCCTTATCTTTCTGGAAATTGATTTGATACCTAGATAGATTTAGTCTTAAAAAGGAAACTTATATGTGTAGTAACCACTGCTTCAACTCTTTTCACTTGGAAGAAATGAATAATTATAGACCACCCCTCAGAACACCAAAAAGAAAAAACACTACTTCAACTAGCATATACTAACAAGGATGAGACTTGTCATGATTGTGCCTTTGAAAGAAAAAAAAATCATGTCTAAAATGGAAATTATTTATTTGTGAATGTGATTGTTGGTTTAGGCTTTCTTCGAGGACTGCATGGGGGTTCCTTTACTGATGGAGCCAAACTTCAGCGACTATAGCTGTCAGGTAATTATGTGGTTACTTAGTTATTTGTTTGCTTATCATACAAAGATCCCTTTGATCAATACATTTTTTGTGATCAATTTTTTCTATGGGATGAGGATTTACCATTTGACTTGATGATACAGTTCAAATTTGGGGTTTCCCCACCTCGGTCAGAGGATGATGTCACTCTCAAAGAACCTTGTTTGGAGATGTGTCCAAATGCCACTCGACGCAAAGCAAGATCAACCAGCACAGAGGAGCTGAAATGCCCAAAAGCATAAAGAGAGTTAACGTTGACGCTTATCAAAGTTTGCAGCAATCTTGTTGGTGTTAATACGTGATGTTCAACTATTGTACATACCCGAAGGGAAGTAATGGTGGTTACAGACACCTGGATAACTGTAATATATTGAGTATCATTGCATGACATATAGGCATTTTAGGTTGTATTTGTTTGCTTTGTTTTTCATTGAAAACTAGGGTTGCATTCATATACGCTCTATGTGCTATTATGTGTGTATTATATTTGATAAGGTATGCTTGAACGTATGATAATTTGATTGATATTGAATATTTGAATTTTATAATAATAATAACTACGATAATAGTAACGAATAAAAGTTATGAAAATTGGAAAACACATGAAAATTAAGTTATAAATATTGTATTATTTTCTATTAATATTTTGAAATATATATTAGGATGAAATGAAATAATTTATAAACCTATAGATGGGATAAAATTGGTATTGTCAAAGTTTTTTGGGAACAAAGTGGTGATTGAAAATAAGATAAGCATAATTTACTATTAATTATAAAAATATTTATTTGTTAATTTGATGAAAAAAATTGGACAACGCGTCAATAATGGAGATAAATATTTGATGTGTTAAAAATATTTGGAGTTAAAAATAAAGTGATAATAAAATTTAGAATAGTTAATTTTATATTTTAGAATACACAAATTAAGAACTAGGCTAAATAATCTGAAATTATAAATAATTTTATTTAAAATTAATTTAAAAAATAAGATTAAAAGATTAAAAATATATATATAGTAGTGTTTACCTTTTCTCCACCACCACCAGGAAAAGTCGGCCGAGGCAATAGAAAAGATAGAGGAGCATCAGCCAAGGAAGAAAAAGTAAGAAACGTTAGGAAAATTTTTCAAAAAATTCTAAAAATTTCACGAATATTTTTAATTTAAAACAGGTAATTTTTCTATCATTTATTTTTCTTCCTGAAAGTTTTGATATAATTTTATAATATTTTAAAATAAAATTTTGGAATCTTTTTTTACAAATGATGTCAAGTTGCTTTGAAGCCCTAACAGTATTCATTGAAGCCTTAAAATATTGTAAAAATTAGTTTGGGATTAAATGAGATGACATTTGAATTGTTAGGAATTTAAAAAATATTTTAATATTAGAAAGGGCTGGATTTTAGAATTCACCTTGTAGCCATAAGTTCCTATATTTTTATAATTTACAAATTAGCCCTATTAACTGTCAACTTGGAACGATGATAATTTACTCGTTTTAATTCGATTGTAGTAATTTAAAAGTCAATTTTTGAATAATTTTTCGTATAGAATCTGAAAATTACGAAATCAAAAACTGAATTAAAATTAGAATCTATCAGAAATAAGAAATCGATATATATTACGTATTAGGGTTAATTCCTGCATTATATATTTGTGTGACATGTTATTTATATAGTGTCATTTGAATTTGTTAGATTAAGGAGTGGACTTGAAAGTGTTCTGGAGACTTTGAAATTGAGGTAAGGGGTTCTTGTCAACCTAGTGACCTTAGTCTTCTTTATTATCGAAATTCTTCAGTTGCATCTTGTATGGTGCTATCTTATTGTGGTCCGTGTTATTGAAACCTATTGACGAGTCGCGTTTATTTGTTATGCTTCAAGTAATAGAACATATTTGATGATTTTGTATTTCGCCATGTACACTTTGAGCTTATTTGAACTATTTGAACTTCCTCCGACTGAAGAGGATGCCAGTACCGGACTGATGATTTGCGGGCTCAATTAGTCGTTGTGTCAACTGCAGTAATACTTCGATGAAAAAGTCCATATTTGTATTAGGCATTTGGCCGGCTCAAAGAGTTATGAATTTTATTATCGCCTTTGTTAAATTTGAGTTGTTATCTTTGATACTGGGATGGAAAACACATGTTTATGTTTCTGTTGGAGCTATTATTATCTCTATTGTTGTTGGAACAGGGATTGTGATTCTATACACCTAACATACCCCTGTTGACAGGTTCCTTACTGGGTATTGTATGTTCATCCCTATTTCCTTTTCTTTTTATTTCTTTCTTTTACAGGTAATCATGGATAGTCGACATAGTAACTCCAGTTGGTGTTGATAGTCTTTTGATTCGTCCTTAGAAACCCTGAAAGTCGACTCTTTTGTGGTGTCTGTTATTTTGTAAACTATTATTAGAGTGATGTCACGACATGTTGTGATATATGTATTGTATAATAGTTAACTGTGGTGGCATGCATGTTTGTAGTTGGTTTGTGTTGTACAGTAGTCTGATTTATTACAGGTTGGGTTAGAACTCTGATATACTCGAGCTAGATGTTATATACATCGTGGTTTATTTTTTACTATAAAGAAAAAAAAAATATTTGATATTTTGGTTTAAAATTGTAACAGATTCAAATTAGAATTTAATTTTAGTTTCTTCAGAGATACGCAGCTTAGTAGGATACACAGATTCTTTTGAACTCCCTTAAGTATAGTCTTTGCCATTCTCTACACTCCTCGAGGGTTGTAAACGTCACGAGCTTTGAGGCATGATAATAACAGGCACCATGAAGTCACAAATTTTGGGGTTATGC
The DNA here is from genome assembly GCA_028566635.1 of Lobelia cardinalis. Lineage (NCBI taxonomy): Eukaryota > Viridiplantae > Streptophyta > Magnoliopsida > Asterales > Campanulaceae > Lobelia > Lobelia cardinalis. The sequence continues at coordinate 643,170 of JAOWAN010000049.1, forward strand.
GTTTGGATGGGTGATTTATTGATTTAGTTTTTGGATTTTTGTAATGATTATAGTAAAAAGTAAGAGAGAGATAGAGAGAAAAAATGTGGGACCAATTAGAGAGAAAAATCAAAAATCAAAAAATCTGAGTGAAAATCACCTAGGAGAACACAACCTGAGTTTTTAAAATTTCCACGGATACAATAGTTGTATCCCCAAGTTTAGAATTTACATTTCGCCTTTTTTATTTTCAACGGGCCTCCTTCAAAAACCAGAAAACAGGGCTGGTTTTGGACCAGCATAGCTAATCAATGGATGATGATCTTATTAAACAATGGCAAATCATTCCCCTAAGACTCTAAAGGGACAAAGGGGTTTAGATTGTAGAGATTTTTATTTTTCAGAATTTTAGGGCATCCTCAATGGAGGGAGGTCATAAATCGCCACTATCTTCAAATATACTGCCTCTTTTTAGAAAAATATATCACAGTGGTTTAAAATTTAGAGCTTTTGCTCAGGGCTGGATATTCACCCCTAAATTTACAAGCAAATTTGCAGTCTCATTAAAGGAGATTTAGGAAGAATGAAGAAGAGGAAAATGATCAAAAGGTGACTTACTATTGTGCAATGGTAGGATTTTTAAAAAACAATGGTAATATCAAAGTAGGCTTGGGTATAAATACCTTAAATCTCTTCTTCTTTAAAATCCACTTCAACATGCTCTTTTCAAATTCTGGTGGCTGACATCGATGCTCCGATAGACACTTGAAATCAAGAAAGGAAGAGTGTGTAGAGAGATATATATATATATATATATATATAGAGAGAGAGAGAGAGAGAGAGAGAGAGAGAAAGAGACAATAAAAGGGTAAAATAAGATTTTAAAGATACCGGAAGAAGATAGTCGCTCCCGTGACTTGTCCTGCATCGCCTCTGGCCGTTCGCATGAAGAACGAAGCGGATGTTCTATGTTAGTGATAATTTTGTTCTAATTCATGGTTTTTATGTTTTGTTTAAAGTTGTGCAGCAGCCATCAGAGATTGATATTATGAGTACATATTCGTCATCATTGCATAAGAGTTTTCATCATCGTCAGATAGAGAGTTACGAATCCTTGGTGTTCCATTATAATATAGGACTCGGAAAAAACTGATAGAGAGAGAAAGTTTGGTGTTTTGAAAAGTTACTGACATATATATAATGATATGATTGAGATATGGATGAAATATTTGTGGACTAAATTCAGGTAAGGAAATTCAATCGAGTAGACTATATCCATATAAGAGATTTGCGATATGGATAATAATTTGATTTATTTTTTTATGGCTACAAGTTTAGTGAAGGAGGTGAAAAAATCCAATCAAATGGACTACATTTGGGGAAGAGATTTGCAGATAGAAATAATAATTTGATATATTTATATTTATATAAATAAAATTTTAGTGAAAGAGATTGGAAAAAAAAAAAAGAATTTAGTAGACTGTGATTAAATAGGAAAGTTAAGAATAGGATAATATTTTGACATATTCATATATATTCATTATTTTTTGGTCAAAATAATTGTAAAAAAAATAATTATTATTATACATAATTTTTTTTATTATTTAAAATTTGACATATAAAAAATAACTTTACAATTACATTATTATATAAAATAATTTATACAAATTCAATTTATAAATTCCGACCATTGATTTTGTCTTTGGTTCTAAAAATATACCGACCTAATTTTATTTACAGACATTCTATCTTCTAAATTCAAGGGGTGGCTCAGTGGTAGAGCCGAGCTTTACAGTATGTAAGGTCTCAAGTTCAATCCTTTTTCATACCTCCTTGGGGCCCAAAAAAAAAAAAACTGTCCATAAATAAAATCTAAACTCAATCCTCAAATTTCAATAGATTCCCTGATAGTTCCAGTCCCATCACCATGTTCCATCCGGTCAGTCTCATGTAGAAATAAGGGTTAGTTTGGATAGCAGATTTTTGGCACAATTTAATATTGGTTTGATTTTTGGTTTGGTTTTGTTTTTGTATAAATCAGATTTCCTTTTTTACCCCTTTACGCATGGGAGTAACATTTTCTGTGAATATATGATCTAATGCAAATATGCAATTAGTCTCAATTTGAAAACTAAAACTTGTAATCTTGTTGGAATTCTAGCCTACTCCCTCCTCGTTTCCGTGAATGTGCTATGGCAATTAATCTAGATTTGAATATTAAACTTGTAATCTTCTTGGAAATTCTAGCTTACTCCCTCCGTCGAACGTACTCGACTACTCGCTACTTATAATATTGAATCATCTGCACTGTAGGAGGTGCCCCCCCAGCCCTCTGTCTGCATTGTAGCTCTTTCCAAGAGGTGCCATACCCTTGTGGAAAAAAAAATCGCACCTCAATTTCCAAGCACACAGATGCAAGTTAGATACTTGGATTCCTTACCTCATTAACATTGATATCTACCTGATTTTCACCACGAGCAACACGAAGCAGACAGCCAGTTTGCTCAGCAATGCTAACTTGTAAACCACTGGGAATTTCAGAAACCTGCCTAAATTGAAATTATGGAACCAGTTGGGGGGATCACATAATAAGATAGAAATTATGCCGACTAGCGAGCATGTTCAACTACATGTTTCAGAGTCTACTTTTCTGAATTCACAAATGCAATTGAACGTTGAGTTGAACCAGTTAGCTGTTGGTTGCTGACCAGAATACTAGTGTACAGCTATGATGAATCTTTAAAATGCCACTATTATACATTAGACTGAAAATAGATTTAAGCAAACTTAATGTATGAATACAAAAGCAGGCAAAGACTAAAGAAAGTCCCACAAAAATGTGTTATTCTCATACAAGGCAACCAGCACTATTAAGATCAACGGTCCCAACCAGAAGGTCTCCTTCTCTCTCTTGGTCGATCTCTAGATCTGGATAAAGTACAAAAGACGCATAAGCTTCCTCACATTTGATGAATCAGTAACTTAAAATACCACATACTCAAAGGAAAGGATTTAGCTCAAACTAACCTTTCGGAATTTGTTTGACTTGACTTTTCTCCGTTCTGACCGGCAGCATCTCTGACTGACATGGGAGTAACATTTGATGAACTGTTCATCTGAGCAGAAATCTTTATATCACCACCAATCGAACCACCAGAAACAAAACCAGGTAACACCGTTCTGTTGTTTGCTTGCATGCCCGAATTGGTACTTGGACCTTGGTTTTGAGTACTGGAAGAAGCAGCAACAAAGTTGCTTTTAAACTGTGCCATCACTCCCGTCCTCAGTGAATTAACAGCTGAAGAACGACTGGGAGCAGCAGCCGATGGAATGTTATTAGTTTCTGCACTATACCCTATACCCAAACCAAAATCCACACCACGCACACCTCGATTGCCACCTCCCCCTCTCCCCTTCGCTCTTTTTCCACCTGCACAAGCAACAAACATGTTATAGGAACAGAAGACCAGGCTCTGCTCGGAGTAAACTTAGTTCCACAACAACAATTTGTTTCCAAGAAATTAAAACACCCTGATTGAGGACATTTGTAACATGTGCACTTTATCAGGTAACAAGCACCTAAAACACTGAGCGTATCGAGAGAACTTGGACATATAGAAGCCATACCTCCTTTTCTTGCATCACGTTTGGATCTGAATCTTCCGTCCTAATGATTTACAAGGTAGAAGTCACTCAATCATTGCAACATATGCACAAGCAATCTAAAAACCTAACAAGATTCTTAAAAGCACAAATAAACAACAATCCCAGCTCATCTCAAGCAGTAGAAATATAACCCGCGTGATAGTTACATTTAAGGACGTGTTATGTGACAATTAGATGAAACTTGCAAGGACTTCCTCTAATAATCACTCGGAAAACAACAGCATCTTAAGAGAGGTCATAAGTTATAACTATATTCTGACGGATTTAAGCGCACTATATGCATGCAGGACACAGATCTGTTATGTTTCAAACAATAGTGCAACTAGGTTTACTTTTTCTTTTCACTATTCATTTAGTAACACCCACCCGAGAGTTTTTATAGTATCATTGTATCTTTGTTTTTTGCTTTCTTTTCCAATTACATAATGTCTCCTTTGTACATTTTCAATGTGTCAAAAAAAACAAATTGAGAATAGTTTCCAGTAGAATGTTCTAATTTACCGAAAGTTACTTTCTAGAAATCCTTTTCAGTGAAACAATGAGAGCCTTAGCTGAAATCGAGGTCTCATGAAATACTGGGAACAAGATGTACTGCTGCCACGAAATAATGTGTTGCTCCATATTTTCAAGCAAAAACAAGAAAAAAGGAAAAAGAACCAATTACCTTCATGGCTAGATCCATCAGTTCCACCGAAACATTCTGGCCAGCAGCAATCAAACTATTTACCAATTCACCAGCAAACCTAGCCTCTTTCAAGGTGATGAGAGTGTATGCAGTCCCATCTTTATCCCCAGCCCGACCTGTTCTCCCAATTCGGTGTACGTGCATGTCCATGTCTCTAGCTATGTCAAAGTTGACCACTGACTTAATTGACTTGATGTCAAGACCACGGGCAGCAACATCAGTAGCAATAAGGACATGATATATTCCAGACTTAAACTTCAGCAATATTTCCATACGAGATGCTTGATCTTTGTCACCATGAAGAGCAGCAACTTTAAAACCCTTCAGAGACAGTTGGCTTTCAATCTCATCCACAGTTGCTTTTTTATTAGCAAAAACCAATACATCGCCATTGTCAATCAGGCCCGGTAACTTTTCAAGAAGCCAAGGCAGTTTCTCAGTATCTGCGGGAAGTACTTGGACTTCCTGCGTGATATCCTCATTTGCCATTCCGATCTCCCCAACAGTAACTCTGACTGGGTCAGTAAGAATCTCCCTGGCAAGTTTCTCAATTTTGCGTGGCATTGTTGCTGAAAATAGCAATGTTTGGCGATCTGGCCTAATCTGACCAACAATCGACCTTATCTGCGGCTCAAATCCAAGGTCAAACATCCGATCAGCCTCATCGAGCACTAGGTAAGTGGTTCTTAACATCGTGAGTGCCTTCATTTTAAGCAGGTCTATTAACCTCCCAGGTGTCGCAATGACTATCTCACATCCAGCCTTCAGTTCTTTAAACTGTTCAAGTTTGGACATCCCACCATAAACAGCAGATACACGTATACCATGAGACTTCGAGAATTTCTTGGCCTCCAAATATATTTGATGTGCTAGTTCTCTAGTAGGTGCGCATATAACCCCAATAGGACCCTCTTCTTTCTCAAGCTCAGGCTGATCCATGATATGAACAATCATGGGAAGCACGAACGCAGCAGTTTTTCCTGACCCAGTTTTTGCTATACCAATGATATCTCTTCCAGATAGCACAATCGGGAAAGCTTGACATTGTATCGGTGTAGGCTTTTCATACGCTTGCTTTGCAATAGCTTTCTTCAGCTCCACGGAAAATCCACAATCTTCAAATTTCTTGATTGGCCTTGGAACATCAAAGCCAGATACACGAATAGCTACGCTCTTCCTGTACTCGAGAACATCCTGCTCACTCATACCTAACGAAGGAGAAGATAACAAGCATAAACAACAATGAAGATATCCGAGAGTAGAAACACTTAATAAGCATGGCTCATGTGCTATAACCGGTAAACATATATAATTCAGCATATTTATGTTTGTTTACTAGGACTAAATTGTAAATGAGACTGTTTGCTCATTTGATCAAGTGCTTTCTTAGTAACACTGAAGGAAGATTAAGTCTCAGTAACTAAAGGTTATGGGAATGTTTGTAATAAATTTTGGGACATCCAATCTGCAGTTTTCCAATTTGCATCTGCTCAAGTGTTAGGTAAAAATAATGCAATGTAACCTACTCTCTCTCTCTCTCTCTTCTCTCTCTCTCTCTCTCTCTCTCTCTCTCTCTAAGGAAAACGAATAAACAGTAGCATCCTTGAATAGAAAATGGTCCGCTTCCACCGGGGACTAGTTCTACCTCATCCATTTTATGCCAATGTCCAAATGGTAATGCTGGCGGACTATTTTACCTGAGATTATACTGCATGGTCCCGGAGTCCCATGTTCTACACTACATGTTCTTTCCAAGCAATGATGAGGCACTACAAAGCCATGACATCACTATCTTAAAATAATATACTTTTTGAATGTGTGCATGTTAACCAACATACACAAATCGAACCACAAACTACAGATATCAAAATAAGGACAATAAAGCTGCCTTGGACACTCATGTCCCATAGGATTAGAAGAGTCTGTATGTTGACAAACAAAAATTAGGGCTTCCAAAGGAAGTACTAGTCTGCTTCATGTAAGCACTGTACATTTCCAAAAAGGTCTGGTATTCATACTAAATCCAAATATATTTACAAAAGCTAGAATGAAAATTACCAGGGAGCTTTACTTACATGTTTTCTACATTTTCACAAATATTGTATATTTAAGGCCTTGTCATAGTGTCTTGGATTTTGAAAGCCACCGTGCACGCACATCATGATTCATGTCCATGGCAACACATGACAATTGTGTCCATGTCACAAATCATAAATCTCTTCAACTCCTATATTTTCAAATAATATGTACTAGCTTCTTACCGTTTCCTTTTCTTATGAGATTCCTCTGTAGCCTCTTATCACTTGCAAATAAAGAATTCTCTACGAAATATCTCTGACATGCACACTTCGGACCTTAGTTGCTTAAGATGATAAAAAGAAAATCTACTAATCTGACTCTACCTTCCACTGCGGATTATTAAAGTGCTTTAAAAAGCACAAAGTTATAGACATAATTCACGCTAAGATCGTGCTGCTTGGATTCAACTTCATTATATATGTGTGTCTTGAATGTCACTGAGCCACTCTAGTTTAAACTAAAGTCATAACTATTCTCTTTTCCTTTCCTTTTTCCTTAATAACTACTCATTTTCAAACTTGAAACAATAGACAGCAAAAGAAGCACGATTGGACACAAAAATTTAGTGTTCATCTTATCATTGCTACTATTACTCACTGTCTCAATTATAACTAGCAAGTTCATCCAGCTGGGGGAAAAGAAAAAAAGAACTTTATATAATATGTGATGATAAACAGTTATCAGTGTACCTGATATCGATGGCTTCTCCTCGTAAAAGTCTTTGTTAAACGGCTCATAATCAATAGAACTATGATCCAGAGCAGGGATAGGCTCAATTTTCCTCCGGTCAACAACAATAGGATTATCGTCCGAATCATACTCTACCATTCCAGCATCCACGGCCTTTGCCGCCGCATAAACCTCCTCGTCCGAATCATAACCAGCATTGAGAGCATCAGACGCCAACGTCAACCCTAAATCCTTCTTCGCCCTCAGAAAGCTTTCCATAGGATCATCCTCCTCATCGTCCATATACTTCTCTACCTTCTCTTTAGCCTTGGGGGGAGGCGCGGCTCTCATCTCCTCGTGAATCCCCTCCATGAACGCATCGAGCGGATCAACTTCCTCGTCTCCTCCTCCGGCGGCACCTCCATCGGCGGCATCAGTAGCATTCGAATCGTCGTAATCTATGTTGTCGAGGTCGGTGTCTTCGTAATGGTCGTGACTGCCGCCGGAGGAGCGCGAGGAAGGAGGGACGTAAAGGCGCTGTGGCTGTTGTGGACGGTCGAAGTTGTAGGTTGATTGCTTGTTTAAGCCGAAGCCTTCGAATCCGAACTTCCTTTTCGACATTTTTCGAGATTTTGTTAATCTTGTTGTAGCTGGATGGAAAGCCCTAAAAATGCATACAAACGTGTGATTGGGATAAACCCTAATGCTAATCCTGCTAGGGTTTCAAGGTGTGGCAAAATTAGCTCTATGTTGAGGCTTTCACCGGGAACCTGAAAACTGAAAAGTAGGAGTGGCCTGATTCTGCCACCGCTGCTGGTGGTGATATGTTTATAAGCGCATCGCTCGTTTCAACTTCCACCGACTCATGGATCAGGGAGTGTTCGGTCGCTCCGGTTACTGCTTTATTTTCTATATTTCTTTCTCTTTCGCGTTTTACTTGTTAATAATCTTGTTCGGTTTTTTTTTTTTTTTTTATCTAATATATTGTATTTTACTATTTTTAAAATTTGTAGTTGTATTTTAATAATTTTTCTAAATTTCATTATCTAATATATGGTTGTATTTTAAAATTTAAATTTATGTAAATCATCTTATATAATTTGCTCGAATATCGAACATCGAGCACCCTGATTGTGATCACTCAAGCTATAATTCTAATTCGAAGAGTTAACCTTTCTATAGTCGCTTGTAATCAGCGACGGACATTAATTTTTTGAAAATTAATCTTCTACCAAGCGAAGGTCAATTTTATCAATGGAATTAATCTTCCTCCAAGCAAGAATCTTATACATCACAACCGGCGTAGCTTTGAGATGGCCTTCAATGAACCGTCGAGCAGCATAGCCGATCGTTGAAGACGTCGATCTTTTGAAGTAAAAGTGCCCGCTATCTGATTCCTACAAGGAAAGTGAGAAAATATTTGTGTCGTACTTAGGTTCAACTCCTTCTTTCTCTTGCTTATTTTCAGCTTAAAACTTCTTAAGTCATGAGCCGATGGAATACTAGTCCTTCCATAATTAGATTGTCCTTAACCTAAAACTATGATACATCATAACCCTATTATGATTATGACTTCCTAAAGTAATATAAATAAAGCCTTACCCTTGTACGCAAACATCCGTACATTATATTGTTCTCGAACAATCATAAACTCCCATTAATTCTCTTATTTTCTCTCTAAATTGAGTCTCCCTCTCGTATCGGAGGCTTTTTGTGGGATAAATCATCGTCAAATTCATGGTGATTGTCAATAGTTGCAAATTCGTGCAACACCAACGGTTTCATTGTTGAGACATATGTTTGACGGATATTTTCAATCAAGCTTAGACCACAACATAATTAATGATCAATAACAATCAAAATCAATACATTAGAACCTCTGCAACTGGATCAACCTATAAAGGAGCACAACACTAACAATGTCAACAACCCACTTCACAACAGAACGCGCTAACGAGCTTACTACCACTCAACCCTCATCAACAACCTGTTGTAAGTTAACTCAGCCCAAATTCAGCAGGAGATGCGAGAGAAAGGACAGCATGAGGGAATTGTGTCCATACTCGGACATCCTACTCAATCATGAAGGACAAACACCCTAAGCACTCCTCTAGTAAATCAAAGAGGGACTAGTCCGGTTGATGTTTGTAATCGAGCAGGGGGGAGATAGCTCGGCACTAACGGGGACATTCCCGTTATCAATCACTTACCAAAATCACCTAATCAGAGAGAGCTCATTACTAATATGCTCACCATTGAAAGGAGGATGATGGTTTTATGACAAGCAACAAGTATAGTTCAACAAGTTGAAAGGACAATATACAGGAAGTCAAGGAATTAATGTTAACAAACCTCTCTAAAACAACCTACCTATCCTATTCCACTTGAAACCAATAATAACACCTATAACCAATAATAAGTCAAGTTCGTGACTTCGAGTACAGTGGGTCCTAAGACTAAGTGCTTTTGATAGATTGGGCCTTCAAGATGCTCGTAATCCAGCACAACATCATGGTAATAGGCCAACAAGAATTCAGGAGGTAAGCTTGCATCCTAGCAGGCGAGTTGAAAAGCGCAAAGGGGGCATAAGGATTTCGACAAGGTTAGGGATAAGCCTGTAAGGGTGATCACCCCCCATTCGTGAACGATCTCGATCTCCAAGGCAAGATGGTAGGAGATTGGATGCACAACGGACAAAAGATGATATTGCTGCTACTAGCAATCGAGCAGTAAAATTGGCGGTAAAGTCGTAGCAGATCGAGGTTGCAAATTTGAGCAATTTGATCGAGATAAATAGATTGTTTCTAACGATCAAGTGAAAGTGTTTGATATGATCAAAATCATATGAACCATTCGAGTAGCATATTCGGTGAAACACAAAAATGAATAGCATAGTAGGTAAGATCTACCTTCAGTTTTTTAAAAAAATACACTTAATATATTCAGAACATAACAATGTTCTACCATAAAACAACTAAGATTCACCTACAATTTTTTAAAATCAATAGAACATTCATAACATAATAATAATTCACCACACATCTTGTAAGATCCACATTCACTTATGTAAAAGATAACTTGATTGTTGTTGTTTGAGGGCTACATTAGTGTTGATAAGTCGCTGAAAATGATCAGTATCCAATGAACTGTTGAACAACATATTCTTTCTACCACTGATGATGTTGACCTTAGCGAGTAAATCTTGCCCGCTATCTAAGGTCCAGATCACAAGTCCAATTTGGTGTCATATGAGAATACAAAGAATACGGGAAATATTCGATCACATATCAAATATCACACACTCCTTTAATTTTACTTTTCATCTACTACCCCTATACCTATACACTCACATAAATCAATTCAAACATTTCACATCACATTCTCTTTCCTCTTTTATTAATTCTCTCCTCACATTCAAACCTTTCACATCACATTTAAATATTATAAATTACATTCAACCTTTCACATTCAAGGGTAAAATAGATATTTAAGCAAAAAAACTAATCAACTTCATCTCATATTTTAAACAGTGTTGTCTATTACAATATTAAATCAAATTGGACTTGTGATACGGGCTTAATTCTTACGAGGGGAAGTAGAACATGCTTGTTGTACTTGAATTCAATTTCTTCTCTCTCATTTATTTTACTATACTGAGATCTGGGCTGTGTTATGTCAATTTCTGTTACAAAAACATCCAAAAACTTGTTCACACAATACGTACACCCTAATACCTATTTTACTATAAATAATGTTATCTAATGAACCATGGCTCAAGTTTATGGACAACATTATCAATGCAGACCACAATGGAAGGAGAGCTTTTTGTTCTTGAACGCCGCCATAATCACTTGTGCAAAGCTAGTGTACAAGAAGTTTTTGTTGACTTTCACTTTCATATACAAAGGAGAAGCAATCAGAAAGAAGAGAGTCGACAAGAACATGAGGATTGCAGGAACTCCAAAACCCACTTTCCACCCGAGGTGTTCTTGAATGTAAACAATACTCAGAAACGCGACCAGACTTGCAACCATTGATGAAGCATAATGCCAGCTAAAATAGGTCTCTAAGAGCCTCTCGCTCTTGGGATTATCTCTGTGGTACAATTGATCTGCCCCAAATGCTAAGGAGCAGGGTCTAATAACCCCGGCTACGATAGACATGACACCAGATGAGGAGATTAGGAAAGCGTATTGGCCCGTTGTTGCGGATTTGCAAGTGTGGCTAGTTTGAATTATATCACAAGATACCAGCCACAGCACATATGTAACGCCCCGTTAACCAATTAATGAAATAATGTAAATATATATGTTATTATATTATTTGGTATTTAGGAATTATGGGAATATCTGGCATTGTGATATAAGCTATATCTTACTAATTTAAATAATCAGTAAAAGAAATTACGATATGGAATGAAACGAATAAGGTAATGTAGTGATAGATGAAAATATCTATGAAACCATATTATGTGAATCGGTAATAATGAAATGGAATGGAAAATAATTATAAGAATTATTAATTACATGAAATAACCAAGGTTATTTGGAAACGGAAATAATCGGATTTCGAAGGGGTATTTGGGTAAACTGGTTTGATGCTTATCTCCCAAAGAGGAGTAAAGTGGGATCCTATTTCTGTCCTCCCCATGTCTAGCAGAGAGAGAGGGAAAGCGAGAGAAGCAGAGAACGAGAGAAAGAAAAGAAAGTGAAGAAATCGCCAGGAACCTAGGGTTGGCAACCATGGAGGAATTGGTAAACTTCCTCACCTTTATTTCTAGTTCAGTGGG
>JAOWAN010000049.1:655136-669727 GCA_028566635.1 Lobelia cardinalis
ACATAATATTTTCATTTTCATTCATAAAACAATGTAAAAATAATATAACTTTATTTTTAACTTTATTATCTCGGTACCGTGCCCTCGAGCACGAGCATTTACTAGTAAATGAATAATTCTAGTTGATTTTGAAAAGTCATGTCACCATTGTTAGTTAAAGTTAACGATCAAACAAATATTTGAAATTAAGGGGCGTCAAAAAAAAAAGAAATTGAAATTAAGGTTGATTGAAATATCATATATATATATATATATTGATAAATGTTTACTATTTTCTTTGCTTTAAATTTGTATTTTCTGAAGAAAAAAAAAATACATGGTTGTAGAAAAATGCACTGACCTAATTTAAAAACAAGACTTCTAAACCTTTTCCCACCCTGTGCTATCACTATGCCTCCCCCATTTTTTTTTTTTTTTTTTTTTCTTTTTGCCCGTCATTTGATTAATGATAGCCACCGCTCAAGAGGATATGATAATGAACTTTACTATGTTAATTGTGAGCATATGATGATCAACACTTTATATTCCTTCAACGTAAGTATTTAGGTTTAGATTATAAAATTAATATCTTTGATATTAAAAATTTAATTTTATTACGAATTTTATTATTTTTTCTTTCTTATTTTTTTACTTTATATATTTTTTTATAAAGCTAGCATAAATAAATTTATTTTACATTTAGGTGATAAAACTTTAATCGTTTATTAATTCATGAATAAAATTATAATTTATTGTAATTTTAAATAAATTATAATTACTTGTCACCAAACGAGGAAGTATTTTTTCCTAAAATGGATCAAATTAATCAATTGTTTCAAAAGAAAAAAAAAGGAGAAAGTAATTAGATCTAGAAAAAGAAAAAGATCAAAAAGCAAAAGGCTAGAAAGTCTACCTTGACCTAATTAGTAATTAGCGTTTGGTTAAAAACAAAATTGCATTTGCCTCGGGAACATTTTCACAGTTCCCTCCCACTCCCTTACGAAATCAGACGGCTCTGCAGACACTTGTATTGTGATGTGACTGACGTCCATCCCGTTACCTCCTAGGAATTTTTCGTCATTAAAACACCCTATGCACTTTATGCATTGGATTTAAATGTAAATTATGTTTTGATAAAAATTATACTAGTACATATTAATATATTGATACCGAATACTCCCTTCGTTTCACAATAGTTGACATTTTGGAGATAAGAAATTATTTCAAAATAATTGATGTTTTAAACACTTTTGTTACACTTTTCCTAAATTATCCTTTTATCTCAATTCAAGATCAAGAAGCAATTAAAATCTCTAAAGTTAATGAAAAAAGAATTTTAAGAGACTTGAGAGGGAAAAAATGGAAAAGTAGAAGATATTTAATGCCATCCTTGGTTATTGTAATTAAACCTTAAACATCAACTATCGTGAAATAGAGAGAATATCATATTATATCAAGAATCTTATAATTTTACTTCTATTTCTCTCTACTTTTCACTTCATACATTATATTATATTAATATATATCATTACATATTGATTTTCTAATCATAAACTATCATTTTTTAATAAAATGATCCGAGGATTGTAAATATGATCAAATAATCCAATAACAAATTATCCATACAAACATAAAATAAAATGAAAATACAAACATTATTTTTAAAATGTGAAAAATGGATTAATTAGATGGCAAGAAGTAAATACAAATGATAAGTTAATTTTATTTGATTCGTAAGTTTTTATAATATTATAAATAATATATGAGAAAAATAAATAAAAATGTGTGAAATTAATGAAAAAAAAAAATTTAAAAATCTTCTAAAAAATAAACCAAGCAAGCATGACCCTCCTGATCGAATAAAGAAAGAAAAAAAAAAATTTAAAAATAGTATTTTTATTCTAAAATCAGACTACGTAAATCGAGTAGGAAAAGTATGAGTTAAATACTCAAAAAGCTTTAGACTACTGATGACGGAGTGTGGGCGACGACAACTCCCCACTCAAAGAGTCGCGACTTTCTCTCTCTACCGAACTTAGATTTCTCGGACTCTCTCTCTCTCTCTCAACAAAAATAAAAATAAAAATGGCAGCTACAGAGTATTCTCCACTATCTCATTCCTTCCCAATTTCAAGTTCCAATTCATTGGAAATCTCGACCGTTTGATCCCCATGCAATGGCTTACGGAAATGTATTCGTTCCTGTAGTGTTCTCCTCTTTCCTACGATCTGACCGTCGGTTTAGTTGAATCCCGTAGATCTGAAACGTTTCGTCGGCGGCAGACAGTCATGTTGAACGTCGACAACTTGTTCACTCGTTCTAATCATAGTGGTGCGTTTTATTTATTTTTTAATTTCACTATTCTTTTTCTTTCTGCAATTTGAGCTGCTTATTTTTAATGTACCGACATTTTTGTTTCAGAAAATTTCTTTTCTCAGTGGTGTGTGAATTTATAATTTGCAACAATTGTTCGCTACTCCTGTTGGTTGGGGTTTGCTGCTTGGATCGAGCTGTTTAAATTAGGGTTATTTTTAGTACTTTGGTATTGAACAGAACTTTTTCTGGTAAGGGAAGGCAGGAATTGGCACAGGTAAGATAACTATTAGTAGGGCCGTCAACGAGTCTAATTGTGTGGAATCTTGAATGTTCGTGCCCAGCTCGCTTAAATTAAAAACTAGCTCGAGCCAAAGTTGAATTTGACATGCTTACATCACAAGTCGAGCAAAACTCGAGCTTGTTGGAGAGCTATGCTGTAAAATAGCATTAGAACTCATTAAGTACATGTATCGTGTTTAAATCTTGGTGTAGTTTGCACTCTTCAAACTTCTTTATGAGCACAGAGTCCAGCCGAGCTGTTAGCAATCCAAGCTCAATCCAAACTCGATGCAATGCACTGTATTTCCAGCGCTAATTACTCCATGAGGTTCTTGCCATTGGGGGGGGGGGGGTTTGCAAATGGTTTCTTGTATGTATAATGCAGCTTTACTCCTGCAGGCACTTTGCCTAGTTCTAACACCTTTCTCAATCTGCTTTATGTAATTCACGAGAACTAAGAAAAGCATAAACAAAACATTAGCTGATTTGACCGATCTTCCTCCAGTCCTCCCTACTGCTTGGCACAGAAGAGGAATAAGTTCGCTCTTTTATCCTGAGTTTGCATTTGGATATCCGAGGATATGAAATGCTCGAGTTTGTTAGTTAGCATTATAAATGAATCCCAATTGAGTGAATTTGGATATGGTAGTGTTTGCAATATGATGTTTGTGTTTTTGCTGCAATTTCCCCTCCATAAAGCAACTTAAGTTGTGTAATCTGGGGCCACGAAATGGAACATGTAATGGTTGCATTTATGACTCATCCAGTAGAGAATCAGTGGGTTGAAGACGTTGTCTTTAGGTTCCTACTAATTATCATTACGATCTTCTTAAGTAGCAATTTATTGTTCCCCCTTTTAGAGTCTCTCCCAATCGATGATAGCCAGTATGAGAATCCCAATTTGAAATTTATGTTTTGAAGTTTGATGGTATTTTAAATTTGTTAAATGGGACGTTAAAAAAATAAAAACTGGAAGGAGTGTAACTTTAAGGATTGGTGTGTATTCAAATGCTTGATATTTGGTATCAGCACCCTTGTTACGACTTACAAGCTACAGTCCATAAGTAAAATCTGAATAGCATGTTGTTCATATCCTTAAAAAAAAATTAAAAATTGGAAGGAACGTAATTTTAAGTATTGTTGTATATTCAAATGTTTGACATCTGGTATCCCCACCCTTGTTACGGGCTACGGTCCATAATAGCATGTTGTTAATATCTCAATAGAAGGTGTAGTTGCTGCTTATGCATATAATTGTATTGAGCCTTAAATATTGACGTATTTGATGATATAAGAGATCCTTTTTATGCAATTTCTCCGAGCTATTGTGTTTCCGTGCCTTATATTTCTATTAACTTGTCCTTGAAAGATTGCCACCCGCACAACTGAAGAGAGGAGAACGAGCAGACATCGAACAGTTTGCTTACTCATGCGATGTTGTAATTTGTGTTGCCATATGTTGCAGGGTTATCAACGAAGGGTCAGTGGTCACTGATGAGGCAGTTGCTTGTTTTATGCTTTATCTTATGCATCACTGAAGCAGTTTTCACCGGTAACTCAATGGAAGGGGAACTTGTACCTCCGGCTACTGCACCTTTCCTATCCCATGCTATGCCCGATTTACCTCCGCCAGCAGCCATACCCTTGATTCATAGGCCACGTAGGAAATATCTTTCAGCTCCGTCTCAGCCGCCTAACTATGGCCCATTAATAACTGCTGGTCATCCTGCTTCAAGCTCACATTTATCTAAACCATCAATGAAGAAAAGTGCATTTGTGCCTCCAGTTGCTGGCATTGGACCTCCAAGCTTGGCAGATATTGCTCCTATTCAATCTGGTGCTGGCACACTACCTACGGGTTTAGCCCAGCCACCACTGTCTCCTCACACAGCTAGTAAGACATTACCTCATTTCAAAATCCCTCTGCATTAATAATATTCGTCAAGCTGGATTTTCACGGATAGATCTGAATCAAGTTACTAATTTTTAAGAATATGATGTATACTTCACATTTTGATATCAACTTCTTTTTTCCCTGCCAGACTGCTGTGGACCAGACATGGTGCTTAAACGAGAAAGCCAGGATTGCCATTGTGTTTACCCAATTAAACTCGACATTCTCCTTCTGAATGTCTCATCTAGCCCAAATTGGAAACTTTTTCTTGAACAATTTGCTTCTCAACTTGGCCTGAGGGTTTCACAGATTGAGCTAATCAACTTTTATTTACTCAGTTTGTCGCGACTTAATATTTCAATGGACATCACTCCACACACAGGAATCAGTTTCTCCGCCAGGGAAGCAGCTGACATAAATTATTCACTTTCTATGCATAGGATCCGCCTGGACCCTACGCTAGTAGGTGACTACGAACTTCTTAATTTAACTTGGTTCAAGGCTATGATCCCTGCTCAAGGTAGTTCACCCTCCACTGCATTTCTAGGAGCATCTTTTGTGTAATTACACATTTTAAAATTTCCACTTTAAGTAACTAACGTTTCATTAGAATATCCTGTTCGTGTATGTTTTGGTTATGTTCCCTGTAAGATACACTAAAATGGACGAATCCAGTATAATATACTACCTCCATCTCAAAGTAATAGTCGTGTAGTACTTTGCACCCAGTTTAAGGATTGAGCTATGCATACTTGTACCCATCACTAAAGTACTCTAAATTGTTGTTATTTTTAGAAAGGGGACTATTATTTTGCGATGGAGAAACAAGGAAATGTGTACTATTTTTTTGGAACGGGGGGAGTACTTTTTGTTGCAATCCTCATTGTGACAGTGAATTTTAGTAGACAGTATTATGCCTTTGAATAGTGTATCTGTTAAACGGATATTAGACCTCTTGCCAGATTTGGAGAGGTTTGCTAGTTCCAATGCATGTGGCAGGACAAATTACATTACACATCATGACGTGAACTCAGATATTGTAGTTGTCTTGCATAATCTCTATTTAATGCAGTACAGTGGGTACCTTTCTACTCTGTGTTTCTTCTGTTTGTTCCTTTATGTGTGATCACGAAATGGTTTGCAATCAAGGGATTTTAATAAAAACACGTCTAGAATCAGATGATGTAAGATATTTGTAACTAGACACTAGAGTTTTTGAAACATTAACATGTTATCTTTATGAAAACTGTTAGCTGCTTTGCGCCAAGTTTTTTCTCGTTGAATTCTAGAATTAGGAAGAACTGGAGGTTCGGGTCAAGTATAGAGGCTTGAAGACAGCTGTAAATACGCTTCGCTGCTGATTGAACTTTGCTTTTATCCTACCTTAGTTAGTCCGTTTATCCCTTCACCAATTTGAGCATCTTTTTTCCCATAAGTAAGTGACAGTGCTAATGATAGATAGGGTTATGCAGTCTAAGAACTTCGACCCCTTTGCTAAGAATTGTTATCATCGCTCCGAGACTGGTGGTGGTTTAAACAGGATAAGAAATTATTGCTCTAGGAGTTCAAGCCAGGTAGATTGTATTAGTTGCAAACTTTATTTACCAACGGAAAGGGCATCAGTTTCCACACCGCCTCCTTGATTTTAAAATAATAATACCACCTTCCCACTTGAAGAGTTACACTTTTTTTCCTTATGGTCAATTTGATCAACATTAATGGATTTTTATAAATTTCTATTTACTTTGAGCCAAACAAAATTTTAACGTTTGTAAAATATATGTAAAGTACTATAAGTGTCTTACCTGCATTCTCTCAAAAACATTTCAGGGTTTAATTTAAGTAAAGCTAAGTTGTGCCAATAGGATTATTGAATGGTTTAAGATGGGATTGTTCAGTTGGATGGGTGT
Organism: Lobelia cardinalis; assembly: GCA_028566635.1. Taxonomy (NCBI): domain Eukaryota; kingdom Viridiplantae; phylum Streptophyta; class Magnoliopsida; order Asterales; family Campanulaceae; genus Lobelia; species Lobelia cardinalis. The sequence goes on from JAOWAN010000049.1 coordinate 661,515, forward strand.
ACTTTTATGATATATATATATATTTATATATTGTGGGTGTAAATTCTTTTTGTGGCTGTAAATTCCACGTGTACTAGGGTAGTGCACTTTTTTTTTTGCTTCCTTTTAACTAAGTACCATTCCGTTCCATGCAAAGAGTCCATTATTGACCTTTTTATTATGGCTATTACTTTGGCCAATGAGTAAATGTACTTATTTTTGTAAAATTGTAAAAAACGCAGTTAATACTATTTCAAGATAATTTGTAATAACTGAAATCTTAACTCCTAAAATATTAAATGAGTATGTTCAGAATTAACTTGGTTTTTACATGCTCTATTGCGTATAATTAGATTCATAACCTTATTACGATTGGATGACTTTCTTGTACCAATGGTGCCTCTATCGCTGTGCCTTGCAAAAGTTTATCTATGTTCAAGAAAACAACTATGAACATGCTAACATCATTTTGTGGGCACTTGAATTGTTTTGCATACCATTCATTTTAATGCTTCTGCTTTTTTGTACAGCTCCTCTTATTGCTACTTCACCAGTCGGAGCACATCCTCACTTGCCTTCAACCTCTGCATCAGCAAATTCTTCAGATGGAGGAGGGAAGCATCTAACATTGATTCTCTTTGTGGGGATTGGTGCTGGCATCCTGATTATTGCTGTTATCTGTGTTCTTATAGTATGCTCATGTGCTTCTCAACGTCCAAAGCCGGATTTTTCTCTGAAAGAAACTGGTATGCGATATTGGTCTTTAGTTGATTAACTTCTTGGTCATTAAATTTCGAAACTCGTTGTTAATAGGCTTTAAATAGTCTATGGGTAAGATCAGTTTGTCTATAAGACACTTTTTGCATGTCCATGCAAGAACAAGCAAAATAACACCTACAACATATGAAATGGTGAAAGCACTATTGAATTATTCCATTTATATTAGAGTTACTTAATGAGTATTAAATTGTCGCTGCTTATCCGTCTAGACTGCTGAAAATGGCATCATAAAGCTCCTGTTTGGTTGCCTTCCACAGTTTAGTGGGATCCTGTTTCACTTGATCTATAAGCTAGCTACATATATAAATGGCCAAGATGAATCGACTCTTTTCCCCTTGCTTGCAGTGCTATTACTCTACCCTCTATATCTTCTTCCAATTGTGTTAATTTTGAGTTCTTACCTGCTTTATCTTGACTTCCCCTCCTCAACAGCTAAGCCAAGGACAGTGGATGCTGTTCCTGTGGCAGGATCTCTTCCACATCCAACCAGTACACGGTTTCTTGCGTATGAAGAACTAAAGGAAGCGACTAATAACTTTGAACCTGCTAGCATACTTGGAGAAGGTGGCTTTGGCAGAGTTTTTAAGGGCGTGTTAAGTGATGGAACACAAGTGGCTATAAAAAGGCTTACTACTGGAGGCCAACAAGGGGATAAAGAATTTTTAGTAGAGGTTGAGATGCTTAGTAGGTTGCATCACCGGAACCTTGTAAAACTTGTTGGTTATTATAGCAGCCGGGACTCTTCACAAAACCTTCTTTGTTATGAACTTGTGCCAAATGGGAGTTTGGAGGCCTGGCTCCATGGTAAGTAGTTTATGCAAAACACTCATGCTTTGGTACTTTCAGTAATGACTTTAAAACTGAAGTGAAATTGTTCGGTGTTTCTCTTATATTTCCATGTTATTTGGAGATTTGAGAAGGGATTCTGCATATGTTAACAAGAGCCCTATCTTGCTGCAGGCCCACTGGGACTAAACTGTCCTCTGGATTGGGACAACAGAATGAAGATTGCGCTTGATGCAGCTAGAGGGCTGGCGTACCTGCATGAGGATTCACAACCTTGTGTCATCCACAGAGATTTTAAGGCTTCTAACATCTTGCTTGAGAACAACTTTAATGCTAAAGTTGCTGATTTCGGGTTAGCGAAACAGGCACCTGAAGGCAGGCAAACTTACTTGTCTACACGTGTTATGGGTACATTTGGGTGAGTTTTGCCCTTCACCTGGTTGATTCTTCAGGTTTCATATTCAGCGTGTTACCATTTTGATTAAATCTAGCGTCACTTTAGTTCACATTTTTCAAAATATTAACATTGGGACTAAGATGAAATGAAACTGCCTTACAGGTATGTAGCCCCTGAATATGCTATGACTGGCCATTTACTGGTGAAAAGTGATGTCTACAGCTATGGGGTTGTACTCCTTGAATTATTGACTGGAAGGAAGCCTGTGGATATGTCCCAACCATCTGGGCAGGAGAATCTTGTTACATGGGTTAGTAAATACTGCTGCATTATCCTTAGAATTACCTCAACTTAGTTATCCGTCCATTTTGCTTTAAGTTCACACTGAAAGTAAAAACACTTGTAAGATAAATAGGTTTCTTTCCAATACATTTAACTTCAAGGTTTATATCGTTTTTGGTGTCGTAAGTTATCTATGTTCTACTGAAGATAAAACTGGAGTCATTAGATGCATAGGTTTTTGAAACACGACTTAGTGGAAGACATGGAAATAAAAAAATAGTAGAGCTCTTTGAGCAGAATGGAGGGAGTAAATAGCATCTGTAGGATCTCCAACATTGTAAATTGATGTACTTTTATTGACTATTCTTGTTTATGGTGTAAATTGCCTGTACCCAGATAAATTTTCCCCTTTGTTTTCTTAACCCTGGTATACTAAGATTCCACTAATGATTAAATGAAGTAACTAGTTCATAATACCTCTCTTCCATTTATAGACTCACACTTCTCTTTTTATTTTTTCCGCAAAAAAGGTCATATACTGACATTTAAAGCTACAAATATTTGTTGTTCTTCCAAAATTTATCCTTTCGTTCCCATTCACTTGCATATCATATTATTATTAAACATGTATTTTTTGTCCAATTCAAAAGGAATTATGAAAGTGAAACCAAATCATCATAAAGTTCAGTGAACTTTTTTGGCTGGACAGAGGAACACGTAGGAACTTAAACCATTGATCTTATAGAAATCACAACTAAATGGAAATAATTGACTATTGTATGAATTGTTTATGTCCTGTAAAACAATTAAAAATGTCGACCATTGTTTTGAATGATTTGTAAATAACTGAATTTCGCTGGTTGCAGGCAAGACCAATTCTAAGAGATAAGGTTCGTTTAGAAGAACTTGTTGATCCAAGACTCGGGAAGTACCCAAAAGAAGATTTTATAAGGGTTTGCACTATTGCAGCAGCTTGTGTAGCACCAGAGGCAAGCCAAAGACCCACAATGGGTGAAGTTGTGCAATCACTTAAAATGGTGCAGCGTACAGTGGAGTACCAAGATGCAACCCTAAACTCCAGTGCTCAGCCTAACTTGAGGCAGTCATCCACTACCTTCGAGTCAGATGGAACATCATCCATTTTCTCTTCTGGTCCTTACTCCGGTTTTAGTGCTTTTGACCATGATAATATTGCGAGAACAACTCTTTTTTCAGAAGACCTTCATGAAGGGCGATGAGCAGTTTAATGTTTGACATGCTTTAGAAATCTCTCAAATGCCTAGTGCAATGATGCACAGAATTCTGGAAATTGAAGTCCCAAGAGATCTGCCCGGCACAGGACCCTGCTTCATCAGTCCCTTGCAGAGAACCATTGTTCAGTTTTCTCTCTGCGGCGGATTGTCCACATGCTGGTTTTGAATTTGTACATATCCCTAGTAAGTTTGGGTTCTTGCAATGATTTTCAAGGGTTATCAATTAATTCCATTTTTTGCCCGTTGTTTTGATCAATTATTCCCCGGCATTATTTTCTGTCTATCGATAAGCCCTTACTAATTAGTTTCTTAGAATCAAATCCTATCATGCAACTTGAGGTTGGAGCCAAATTAGCTTAAATCTGACCTGTCCGAGTAATTTTATTTTAGTTTTTGTTGAACCTGTCTGAATTACATGGCTTGGATTCTAGGCTCCGATTCTACCTTTGATTTATATCATTATTTGTACTCCATTTACATTTTCCTTTTTCTTTCCATAAGTCTTGGATTAGAAGGATGGTTTGTCGAATTCTAATCACGAGTCTTCCAAATTTGTTGGAAGGCCACTTGTTTTGTGATGTCTATTGTAAGTAAATCCTATTTTCATGGATGGCCGCGGCTCTGATTATTATAAAAGCACCACAACCCACACCTTTCCAGAATTCCTGATCCCCCTCTGTCTCATTCTCTGTGTTTGTGTCTTTTGCTAGCTTTCTCTTACTCTCCCTTGCTTCCCCATTGTCTCTAGTTTCGCGGTGCACCGAAACAAGAACAAGAGACAATGGCCCTCTCCAATCAGGCTCTCGCCCTCATCTCCATCTCCGTGCTCATCTTGTCAACTTTTGCTGTGGAGGCACATCTGGCCCCAGCACCCGCCCCCACCCCACTTTCATACATCTCCTCCTCCCCGAGCTCCTCCCCTGCCTCCGCTCCATTACCATCGCCATCAGAATCATCAGAAGTCGTGCCCTATGATGTCCAAGCGCAGATGTCCAAGTACGTGGAAGGCAACATGCAAGCGACCATGCAGAAGATTGAGGAATTTGCCCAAGGGCTCAAGAAACGCTTGGACGACCCTGAGACATCCTCATTCACCAAAGACTGCATTCAGCAGTGCGATGAGGTCTACGCCGCAGCCAGAGACGACATCGAGAACTCCCTCAAGGATCTCGAGTCTGGCAACCTGTACAAGGCCAACTTTGACATTAGCGCGATTTCCACCAATGTTGATACATGCGAGCAGTGCTTTGAGGAGACGGTCGGGGAAGACCCTGAGCTCAAGAAATTTGACGACTGGGTCCGGGGGATCACCGATGATTGCCTTGGCGCGCTTGATAAAGTTGCAATTTAATTAGATAGATTGGTGGCGTGAGTGAAATTCGGGGTGGGGGGAAAAAGAAAAAGAAGAAGAAGAAAAAAAAGGAACCGTTAAAAAAGAAAAGAAAAGAAAAGAAAAAAAACGGGTAGAACCTAGTAGGCATGTCGTCTGGGTTAAATAATAATGTACGTAGTATAAGTAGGTTTATATTTGTTCTCTTTCAGGTTGCATTAATTATAGTTTTCCATTTGATTCTTTGATTGATTATGAAAGAAAGAAAATGTCCTTGTTTAGCTAGCTGCAAAATACCCAAACTACTAATAGCTTGCTTACTTACTAATTCTGAGCTTGCCAGCCTATAATATAATTAATAATTAATATTGGAGTCCACAAATACAATGCCCAAACTAATAAGGAATGCCCAAGTTGAAAGTTACTTGGATCATTTTCCTCTCATTCATAAAATTAATTCGAAATAATATTATATACTAATGTAATTGCCTGCCTACAACAGAATACTCTTTTGACTATATATATATATATGCATGCTATATATAATATATTATATCCATTGAAAAAGATTTAACAGAAAAATTCGATTTTACAAATTTAATAATTAATAAATTTGCAGCTCAAAAAGAACCCATCATTTTTCAATGGCGGTAGGCAAACTCGCCTAATTAAAGATTTAGCTACAAGCTCGCTCATCTTTTTCCTTTAGTTGGAAAACCAACAGTAACACATACTACCTCCTCCCCCACACAGGTAAAAAAAGGTTCTGTTTTACTCCGTATGTTTGGTTTTTAATTGTTCTCAAGCAAGCGATATTTAACAGTATTTTCTCCTTGCTAACAAACATGTTGATATCATAAATAATTAAAACGAAACGGAGGAGGAGGAGGGAACACAAACTTTGGTGCATGTCAGGAGGAGATTAAAACATTGGCTGCAAACATGTTGGAATTAATTAAAGCCACTCACTATTATTAATAGTGATTTCTATTTTAAGCAGATGGATATATATACATCTATTTTCATGGAGAGCCATTTCTTGCTGCTATATATAAAACCCCCTTAACCCCTCTTCCCACACAATTCCTCAATTCGGTCCCTTCTCTCTCTCTCTCTCTACCTCCCCCCCCTCTCCCCTGCTTCCCATTGTCTCTACTTTCTTTGTCTTTTCAAAACAAGAAAAAAAGAGACAATGGCTGCTGCAGCCTGCACCTCCAATCAGGCTCTCGCCGTCGTCATTGCCATCTCCGCTCTCCTCTTCTCAACCTTGGCCGTGGAGGAGGCCCATGATCCGGCCCCGGCCCCCACCCCCTATTCGTACATCTCCTCCCCTGCATCCGCGCCATCCGAACCACTGATCAATATCCCTTACGACGTGAAGGCCCAAATGACGGTTTACGTGGAAAGGAACATGCAAATGACCATGCAGAAGATCGAGGAGTTCTTCGGCCAAGTGCTCATGAAACGCTTGGAGGATCCCGAGACATCTGCAGCCACGAAAGGATGCATTCAGCAATGCAGCGAGGTCTACAAGTCTGCCAAGGACGACATCAAGCACTCCATCCAGGACATCAAGTCGGGCGACCTCTACAAGGCCAACTTCGACATCAGCTCCATTTCCACCAATGTTGATACCTGCGAGCAGTGCTTTGATGAGATGGTCGGGGGAGACCCCGAGCTGAAGAAATTCGACGACTGGGTTAGGGGGATCACCGATGATTCCATGGGTGCTCTTGACAAAGTAATTACAAGTTAAAAATTCAAGAATTATATATGAAGAAAAGTTAAAAGAAAGATTTGATTTTTCGATCCGTTGGTTTGATGTGGGGAGTAAGATGATGGATCGATGTTGTGAGTGCAAATGGTCTGGTTGAAGATGATCAATAATGTGTACGTAGATCGAACAGGTTATATATTGTCTTCTTTCATAGAGATGTTTGCAACATTTTTGTTCCATTTTATTGCTCATGATCAATTATTCATTCGGCATAATTGGTTTAATTTTATGGAACATATTTCAATCAGTTCTGCTTGATATGTGAGTTTGATGTTTGGGCATATTTAATTTTGCTAACAATTTTAAAGCGAAATTTCAAAGCATTGTTAGTGCAGATTCGAGAAAGCTTTGAAACTGAATCGTTTCGATTCGAGAACCGTTCACGCATTCAAAAAACATCGGATATCGCATTGTTTTCGAAAAAATAAATCGTTTTTAATTTTGTGAAACAAAATTTCTGAAAATTGATTTTTATTTCTCCTGATTTTCAGAGTCTGGAATCTCTAATCAGGATCTGAAATCTTTAGTTCAGCCCCTGCAGTTTCAGTTTTTTAATAAAACCCCCTGCAGTTTTCTATTTGTGCTGTTTACCCCCTGCAGGTTCAAAACATTTTTCTGAACTGCTCCAACACTTGACTGAAATACCCCTGAACACAGTATTAGAATTCTGAATTCTGACAAATTTTTGAAATTACAGTTTTACCATTATAGTTTCAGTCTGTGCAGTTTGGCCCGTGAAATTCAAAAGTTTGTGAAACTGATCCTGCAGATCTAAACAATCATAACCCCTAGACTGGAAAAAGAGTTTCTGAAATTCTGAAGTTTGTAGAATTTATACTTTGGCCCCTAAATTTCAGTTTTTAACACTTTTACCCCCTACAATCCTTAAAAAACTGAGAATTTTTTTCGAAGGACCAGAAATCTGGTGATAAACAGTTCTGAAACTGTTTTGTGGTAAATCTGCAATTTTACAGAATTTACAGTTCAGTTCCTGAACTTTGGGGTTGTGCAATTGAACCCCTTGAACTTTGCATAACTGCAAAAGTGTATGAAATCTGAAACAGTGCTTGTGAAGCACACCAAAACAGTTTTATAAAAAATTGTGTTTTGCGACTGCAGTTTGCAGTATTTATAGTTTAGTCCCTGACTTTCAGAAAATTGGAAAATTCCCCCTGGAAAGTTTTTTTCAGATTTTTAGATTCTGAAATATTATTTTGTGAACATATTTATTCTTTGTGAGATACTAGTTTGGAAGAGCATTTCAAACTAACGATTGATTTGATTTTTTGGTTACTAAGTAATCAAAAATGGAAGGTAGAAACCCTTCGACCAACCCAATGACTTCCGAAATGTCCTTTGCGTTTGGAAGTCTTGGACTTGTGACATCTCAACCTCTCGTGATCAGAGTCAATGTGTTTGGCTTCGCACCTTCTGTGACTAGCACTAATATTGTAACCGAAATGCCACAACTGATGTCTGTGATAACCACTGATAGGGTAACCGCCGCTGTGGCTGAGAAACCCGACAAGTTTATACACTGATAGTGTATAAACTTGATGTGAGATTTTCTATAACGAAAATTAACGCGCAAGAGAACGCGGTCAATCAAGTAATAAAGTGATAAATCGA